>PIJE02000018.1:1107456-1289272 GCA_002895965.2 Coryphaenoides rupestris
GCAACACCAACAACTACTGGACCAGCCCTGCTGCCAACACATTGACACCCTGCTGACATCTGTTACACACATGACATGAGCCCGCGTATTGTGGTGGTCGTCCGTCCAGAACTTCGGTCATTGCTTATATGATAGGTTCTTCTTTTTATGTACAATTCCCAATGTGATGAACGCAAACTGGGGGCACATGTGAAAAACATGTCACATGTCACAAAGACAATAGAAACGCAATGTTCGAATGTTGGTGGCTCAAACTATGTTATCATATCATCATCATCATCATCATCATCATCATCATCATTTCACGAGTCTCGTTCACCAACCCAAATCCAGGATGCTATTGCAGGTCACTGACATTACATTACTGACATTGAGTTAAACATTCCAGTCACAGATGCAGTCATCTTCGTCAGGGAATCATGACATCACCACAACGTTACGTCACGACATCTCCACGTCATCATTACATTACGTCATGATCCGTACCTCACAGTATCAGTACATCATGACATGGTGGTGACATCATTACATCATCTCAGGGTAGCCAAGCCGTGTCAGAAGTCGTATCGGTCAGAGTGGTGAGGTCCAGTCAGCTAGTCAGACCCCCGTCTCTCTGGGAGCACTAACACCAGGGAACACAGTTCTGAAGATGGCCTCTCTGTACCCAACATTTCTTTTGGTTATTTCAGCTTTTGTGTTATTATTTACACTGAAAAAAACGTTTGCTTTGTACTGATGACGAAGATCGTGACGCAAGATCATCGTTTTCCACTGGCAAGGCAGCAAGCTAACCTGGTATTTATCCACCCTATAATCTGGCATCCGTTCTTCTGTAAATACATGCAGACTTCTGAGTTCAAACCATTTGTGGTTATTTGCGTTGGAAGGCTTCAAAGAGGGTTCATAATTAGAACACCTTGTCGCTTTCCTTTCAGCCGTTTCCAGGATAAATCTTGTTTTGTTCCTTTGTGTGTTTGTGTGAAAATCTGAGATTTGAAAATAGCCTTGGAGCGACAGAGTCGGTTTTGTTCCTTGCTTGCTGTCATTCATCAACATGAACCACAGTCCATGCACACATCACTCATTATATAAGGTTAATTATAACTGCGGCATGTGGCTTATTTTAAACAGGGTCAGTCAAACACTTTCATAGAGCGATAGGCCTATATGCAGCCTTCTTAGCATAAGCTCTCACACCTCGGTTCTTGGCACAATTGAAGATTAGAAATCCCTTATCTTAAATACTCAATCCTGCCAATGGATTAAGCTCAAGTTACCACTCCTATAGGAGACCTTTAAGGATACCTTTCGTGGGTGCTGTTGGTAAAAGTATTCAGTGTAATACTTTTTATTTCTTAAATGCAAACAATAGAACAGCTAGAACAGTCTTGTGAGTTCAGAAAATCACTTTCCTGTAAAACCTTTAAAACCAGGGAAAATACAAGAATTAGGCTATGCCATATCCCAGCAATATTACAATATCCAAAATCTAAGATAATACATATACACAATATCGATATATAGGATATCTACAGTATATATCTGGGTGGACACTCCCATGTGTGACCTCACTATAGGGTAGATGATTTTTTTAAATGGCCTGTAATGGCTCATCAACATCCCACCTGGCAGTGATATAGAGGCCCCTTTAAACAGTCTGGTAACTCCCTGTTAGAACAGGAACTCACTTTACTCTACAACCTCAGCAATCGATACGTCCATACAGCTGACACACCCAGGGGACCGCTTTGTACAATCGTTGAATCAATGGCGTCGGAGTTCGCCGCTGTTCACTTTCCTCACTAGAACTAGAAGTAATCAAGTACCGGGGAGGAATGTTTTCTCGGAGATGAATGTACCTTTTTTTTGTACCAATTTAATATCTGGTGATGGAAATAATATTGCTGAGTCTCTCATCTCTTATGTTTGTCATGGAGGAAAATCATTCCTCTACAAATAGAGTGTTGTTGTTGCTGTTGTTGTTGTTGTTGTTGTAGTTTTTAGTGGTGTACATCACTATAATTACCCCGTTGTAATTACAGTGATGTAATCCATCATACTACGCCATCACGAGTGCATTACACTGCTGCCAACATCCACTGTGAGTGTGCGATTAACCAGAGGTTGATTACGATGCCCAAAGTGTTAACAACGTTGTTTGTCATGTGGCTTTGTCAAATGACTACACTGCAAACCCCTAAATGACAACAAGTCCCATAATGCCACAGCCACGGTGATAACGGCGGTATAGCGGTGTTCACACGCGACCTGGAAGCTACGGGAAAAGAGTGAATGGAGGACGACGAGCTGCATGCATGCGACAAGCGTGACCGACGCTGCCATGGTGACTTCCATCATCATCATCACCACCACCACCACCACCACCACCACGTTAAAACTGGGTCACATGATGTAACCCCAACCCCTACCCCTCCCCATTATCACCACAGGCGGCGATGAAAAACACAGCGACAATGAGCCTCCCGTCGCCTGGCGTTCTGCGTGGACACGCGTGGTTCGCGTTCGCCATGGGTTGGTATCGGGTGTGACAGAGAGTGGCGTGCACCCCCCCCCCTTAACCCCTTAACCCCTCACCACCTTACCCCTACCCCCACACACACCGTGGCACCGGTCTGGTCCCATGATCTGATGTCTGTGATGTGATGTCACATCCTGTCCTCTCTCTGGCCCCTCCCCCCTTCTTCCCTCCCCTAAACCGGTGTTGTGGTGAAGTGTTCCCGTGTGCCCAAACCAAATCAGTGTTTGACCCTCTGAAAGAAAATGACAGATTTTATCGTACGTTCCTCCTCTTTGGCCGCTATCCCACCACCATGTCCTGATCTAGCCTGTCGTAACATCACAAGGGACAGGCTCACAAGGCTCTGGAATGTTCTGGGTTCGACTCACATGTCCACAAGTCATCCTGGGGCAACATACTCTAACCCCTACTTGCTCCTGAGTCTGACCATCGCTTTGGGTAAAAGCACAGATTAAACAACCAAATAGTAAAGAGCGGTCCATGGAACAGGTTGTGTCTTCAGCTTCATTAAGGAGCTGTGTTTTATATCAGAATGCAAATTAATCAATAGTTTTATGATTCCGGCAGGATTCCGGCATTGTGATTTATGGTTAACGGTAATATCAGCCAGCGTTATTGATTTGCCGTGCAGTAAATTAAAGCATGCTGTCATTTATTTTAATTTGTCACAGCATAGTGTGAGCTATAGTGTAGCTGATATTGACTTGGTGTATCGTCTACCATAATAATGTCAAGGCCCTGCTTGTCCTGGACGATTTGATTTGAAGAACTTTGAACCAACCAGATTGTTAGTCAATATGTGTTAGCAAATATGTTTGATAAGATATACGTATATGTTACGATGAGATTAAAATGATTGACCCCAGAGGGGACATTTGGGCAAATGAAAAGAAGTGCGTGGTTGTGTGTTAGTGTGTTTGTTTGGCCTCTCTGGATAGAAGGACAAACAGAGTGTTGTTTTTCGAATCCCTAATGCCTCCCCAAAATACAAATGACTATTCTGTATTTTGTATGTGTGAGACAGTGATGTCACAGCTTAGATGTCAATTGCAGATGCTTTGAAACCTAATTGTACACACACATGCACGCACACCACACACACACGCACACACACACGCGCACACACACACGCGCACACACACACACACATAGAGGCATTAGCCCATTAAGCATGATGTAATTGGGTATCTGACTTCCTGTTAATACTTGAATATGAGGAACCATGTTGTGTTGTCAAAAACTGAGGGTAGCTTTGATCGTGTTTCTGTTTTGTGAAATTTGTGGGATAGTCCACCATCTGCATGGGTTACTATGTGTACCGTACGACAATTTTATTTCGTTTTAAGCAGAAATAACAATTGAAATGACCTTGCTATGCACACATTTGTTCATTACGAAGTACCTGTGATAACACACTGTGTATTATGTGTGTTTCATCAACAAATGTATATAACGATATACATGCTCAGCATCATGGAGCAATGCTCAAGTGTGTGAACGTCTCTGATGTGACGTGTTCGACACTAGATGTTTAGATCTCCCAGGAAAATATCATCATGGCTGGTCCTAACTGTTTCTTTCTTCTTCTTCTCCTCCTCCTCTTCCACCTCTGCCTCCTCCTCCTTCTTCTCCTCTACCACCCCCTCCTTCTGTCTCCGCCTACTCCTCCGTCCTCCTCCACCTTCTCATTCTCCACCGCCTCTTCCTCCTCCTCTGCCACATTGTGCTCCTCCTCGTCCTTCCTTCTCACGTTGCTCCACCACCACCATCATCCTCATCAACTCCCCCTCGCCCAGCTTCACCTAGTGCCAGATGCCTCCCCTCCCTCTCGACGAGCGCATAGTGGTTCTCCAGCGCCCCAAGAACCTCTCTCTCTGCGAGGCGTCCTCCTCCTCGCCCGGCGTCCCCCGCCACCCCTCCCGACCCCCGGCGCCGCCCACCGCCAACGGAAAGGTCTTCCATGCGTCCTCCTACCTGCAGGCCCCGCACCTCTCCCCCTACTCCTGCAACTCGCTGAGCCTGGAATGCAAGCGCCGGCTGTCACGCGTGCCCAACCTCCAGCCCGACCTCCAGCCAGTGGTGTTGGTGTCGTCGTCGTCGCCATTGGCGACGGCCACGGCGTCTCCGCCCATTGTGTACGCTGGCTACGACCCTAGCCATCGGCACAGCAACGGCACGGTGACCCTGGGGGCCCAGGCTGCCCTCGCACACGCACACCCACGCCATCGACATTAAGGTGTCGCTTGACGCGGGCGGGGCTGGCAAAGGCGCAGGGTCGTCGGGTCACTCTCTGAGGCACGGCGGGAGTCTCAAAGGAGGCAAAGGCGGGAAGCGTGTCTCGCTGCATCTGAGCAACGCAGAGAAGAAACCGGCGGCCGGCGAGCAGCGGAGTCACCGCCAGAGTTACAGCAGCGGACTGCAGTTCGTCCCGGCCCAGGCTCAGCAGCAGCAGCACAAACCCAGGAGAGAGAAGGAGAACCCCAACGGCTCTCCGGGAGTCCTCCCTCGGAGTGATCGAGAGACGTCCTTGGGCGGGAGTAAGAAGAGCAACAAACTGGGAACGGTCCACCAGAACCACAGCAGCCTGCTGCCGGGTCTCCAGCACCCCGTGGCCCTGCCCCATGCCGCCGTCCTAAACCCCAGCTACCCCTCCTCCTCCCCTCCCCTCAACCCTCTCTCCTCTTCCTTCCGCTCGGCCGCGGCTAGCCGGGACCACCGCCGCCGGCCCCCCATCCTCCATGGTCTTCCCCTCTCCCCGGGCTCCTCCGGTGTCGGAGGGTTCCCGAGCCCCGACCACACCTGCACCGTAGACCTCTCCTACCCATTCAACTGCGGCTGCTGGGAGCTGGTGCGCCGCAAGGGCTTCGGCCGCGGCTGTCAGGGAGGAGGAGGAGGCGGGGGAGGCGGCGGGAGTCCGTCCTCCTCGTTCTCCTGCGTTCAGACGCCGGGGGGCGGTCGGGAGGGACCGGCGGTGCGGGCGGAAGAGCCATGGGTCTGAGGAGCCTGGGAGGCTGCCTCTCCACCACCTCCAACACCTCCTCCTCCAACAGCACGGCGTCCGACTGCCGGCCCAGCCTCCTCAAGCCGCTGGCGTGCGCGTCCTGCTCCTCCGAGGCGGGGCCCTTCGAGAGCCCTGCCATGCTGCGCAAGAAGCTGGCGGGCGGGTGCCTGCCCTGCGCCCCATCGGCCCCGCTGCGGGCCATCCACAGCTGCGTGACGGGCTGCGACCCCAAGGCCAGCCAGACGGCCAGCTCCACCTGCAGCTACTGCAGCAGTGACCCCATCGTGGTGACCTACAACCCCCGCCGGAGCAAGCCCCCGGGACGGGCGGAGGGGGCAGCCTACCCCCAGGCGGGCGTCTTCCCCCAGTCGGACGACGACGACTACAGCGTGCGCACCATTTGGCCCGAGGAGCTGGCCAAGAAGATGAGCCACTCCCAGAGCCAGCAGAACAGCCACTGTGCTGGGATGGGGATGATGGGCTTCGGGTCGGGGAAGCCGTCCTGCATGAGCCGGGCAGGCCAGAACGGCACCAACGCCACAGGAGGAGGCGGCATGGCCCTGCTGGACTGCCAGAACCTCCGGGAGTTCAGCCACGGCCACCTGACCGACCACGCCGGCCGCCGGCGCCTGTGGCAGGGGAAGATGGCCGCCCTGGACTTCATGGGCGGGGGCGGGTCGTCGGGCGCGGAGGACGGGCGGAGCTCGCTGAAGAGGCTCCTGAACAAGGACGGAGACGCGGCCGGGATGGGGGACGCCGGGGACTTTGAGGACATGGCGTATCGCCCGTGCTCGCCCTCGCCGCCGCAGTCGCCCCTCTCCTTCTCCCCCCCGCCGTCCACTCCGGGCACGCTCATCATGAATCCCAAACCCCGGCAGAGAGACAGGGAGAGGGAGAGGGAGGGCGGGCATTCCTTGCCCTCCGCCCAGTCACTCCACCTGGTCCTCAACTCCCTGAACCGCGACCAGGACGAGGAGAACAGCCGAAGTAAGACCCCCTCCGCCCTCGCTCTGCTCCTGAACAAAAAAACCCTGATTGATTTGGTCCATATGATTTATACCTAGTCCAGTTTGTCGCTTATTATATATTCATATCTTTATTTCAACACATACCGTTCAGTAACAATCCTCATATCCTTATGGTGGTATCCTCATATGACTTGAAAGTTCCAGAAAAATACTACTAACGACTAAATGACCAGCGCATCTATTACTGGATATATGACATCAAATCAATTCCATATTGTCTTTATACATTTATCTTGTGTAACTGATCTAATCGTTACTCATGAATGAAACATTCCGTCTATTTATCTGATCCACTAAATTAATTTGACACTCCCTGCGTCCCTGCCTCCCTCGCGTTCCTTACCTTTCCCACAGCGCACCTCTCCCTCCCGCTGTCCTCGTCGCTCCCCGCCTCTCTTTCGGACGAGGGCACCATGACGCCGACGCCGAGAACGCCGTCATCAGCGCCATCCTGCCCTTCCTGTTCCTCGGCAACGAGCGCGACGCCCGGACCTGGACCTGCTGCTGCGCCTCAAACGTGGGCTTCGTGGTCAACGTGACCAACGCACCTGCCCGCTGTACCACGGGTCCACCGGCCTGGTGCGCTACAAGCGGCTGCCCGCCACCGACAACAGCAAGCAGAACCTTCGGCAGTACTTCGAGGAGGTGTTTGAGTTCATCGGTAGGCGGGCGCCGCCGCACTGCAGTCGGTCACCGTCGCACTATTTAGGCATTCATGAGGGGCTTTTATCCCGAGGCGACGCGCGGTGAATTCCGACCCTGGTCGTTAAGGAGAACGTAGGGGTTAAGGGGAACGTTGATCAAGCATGCAGATGGGTAGACTGCGGCCGTCGGGGAGTGGAACCCCAGAAGCTCTTAGCTGGGCTGACGAGCATCCTAACAACTAGACCTGTCCTTATTACTCGCTGTTGAGGTGTGACGGTGATCAATGATCCACGCCACCGTCTAGGCCGATGGCGGGGACTTTTTTCCACCCGATTCCCTGCATGGCGTCATGCCGTACGGTCAGACACGGGGAACGACATCACCGGACTGTGATTTTACATCTGAATCAATCGACTTCCCAGAATTCCTTTTTGGTTGGTGGCAAAGACTTGTCTCTTAACCAAGACACAACCTCCACCTCAGCCTTAACGCTGCTCCACTGCTTTTGAAAATATAAAAGGCCATTATGCAGTGTTGCGTTCCTGCACCTGTGAGCATTTCACTCACTTATAGCTGACAGATGACGCTCAAATGACAGCTGCGTGAAGTAATATGCGTTTGTGTTTGTGTGTGTGTGTGTGTGTGTGTGTGTGTGTGTGTGTGCGCGTTTGTTTGTGTGTGTGTCTGTACAGAGGAGGCGCGCCAGACGGCGAAGGGGGTGCTGGTGCACTGCCAGGCGGGCGTGTCACGCTCTGCCACCGTGGTCATCGCCTACCTGATGAAGCACACGCTCATGACCATGACCGACGCCTACAAGTACGTGCGCGGGCGCCGGCCCGTGGTCTCGCCCAACCTCAACTTCATGGGCCAGCTGCTGGAGTTTGAGCGCGACCTCAACTCCGGGGTCACGCCGCGCATCCTCACGCCCAAACTCAGTGGACTGGAGACCCAGGTGTAAGGGGGGGAGGGAGGGAGGGGAGGGAGGGGGAGGGGGGGGGGAGGGGGAGGAGAGGGAGGAGAGAGAGAGAGAGAGAGAGGGGGGGTAGAGAGAGAGAGAGAGAGAGAGAGAGAGAGAGAGAGAAAGAGAGCAACAAAAAAAAAGGGAAGGAGAGGGGGTGAGAGAGGGGGAATGGGAGAGGTTGGGGGAGAGAGATAGAGGCAGATAGAGGGAGGGTGGGCGAGGGGGAGACGTGAAGCCTCTCCATACACCAGAGCGTCAATCGACATTACACATCACATTTTGTAGCGGAGCGGTGGTGCACTGAAAGGTTAAGCCATGTGATTATGGAACAGTAGATCATGTGATCGTTACAAGGGTCCCTGATTGTGCGTCGGGATGCTGGCTGACTGCTGCTGTGTTTAACACGTACTGCACTTTTACTACTGTGAGACTCTGATACACAAACAGGATGGGAGGTGCGCTTGTTTCCGATTGGTCCATTTAACTTCAGGACTGCTACATCACTGTTCGCTGCGTTAAGGTCGACTTTTAACGAAAACAAAGGCCCGTTGTTCAGCTCTTATATATCTTATCTTTTATTTATTATCCAAAGACTCTTCCATTTCTTTCTCTAATAACATGCATTTACAGCGAGTATAGAAATATAGCGATTCATTTCTGAAGCTTGACGAAAAACGACACGTGCATGGAAAATAAGACGACATACAGACTTATGAAAGTCGGCCATTAGTCTTGTACTCCTCAGCTCCCTACGTTGGCTTGTTTGTTTGCTTGTTTGTTCATTTGTTTAAAAAACGAAACAGCACATACCTGACAAAACAAAGATGGCGGCCATGCTGATGCGTCGGCATGTCGTAGCAACAGAGAGCCGGTTGCTAAGCACTTTAGGGTCTGTGGAATTTATTTGTCTAACCCATTCTCCAATACAATTAGATTTATTTGTATTGATTTATTTATGATTTGTTTACCCCTGGGACAACATATGTGGTCAGAAACATAAAATTGGTGCCAGTAAGGATGATCTACAAACATCACAATTACTAGTTCATTAAACTGGGCTTAATCAATAACCAATACAACTGGTCCAGTGCGTAACTGTAACCGTATTTAATTGTTGATAAACCTCTTATAATCATTTCTAAATAATACTCCATACTAGTAGTAAGTACTGTGTACCTACTCAAAATCTCTCATCGACGACGTGCTTCAAAGTGTAAACTCACGTTTTTAAATCAGTACGATCACTGTAATTCACTATAGGGTAGATTTTTTTAAATGGCTTGTAATGGCTCATCAACATCCCACCTGGCAGTAATATAGAGGTCTGGTCACTCCTGTTAGAACAGGAACTCACTTTACTCTACACCTCAGCAATCGACACGAGGTTGAAGATCCATCCATCTCAAAACAATGCCACCCAACTGTCTGAGATATCACATATAGGCTAACCAGCTCTGCAACTTTGAAAACTGAGGGTAGCTTTGATCGTGTTTCTGTTTTGTGAAATTTGTGGGATAGTCCACCATCTGCATGGGTTACTATGTGTACCGTACGACAATTTTATTTCGTTTTAAGCAGAAATAACAATTGAAATGACCTTGCTATGCACACATTTGTTCATTACGAAGTACCTGTGATAACACACTGTGTATTATGTGTGTTTCATCAACAAATGTATATAACGATATACATGCTCAGCATCATGGAGCAATGCTCAAGTGTGTGAACGTCTCTGATGTGACGTGTTCGACACTAGATGTTTAGATCTCCAGGAAAATATCATCATGGCTGGTCCTAACTGTTTCTTTCTTCTTCTTCTCCTCCTCCTCTTCCACCTCTGCCTCCTCCTCCTTCTTCTCCTCTACCACCCCCTCCTTCTGTCTCCGCCTACTCCTCCATCCTCCTCCACCTTCGCATTCTCCACCGCCTCTTCCTCCTCCTCTGCCACATTGTGCTCCTCCTCGTCCTTCCTTCTCACGTTGCTCCACCACCACCATCATCCTCATCAACTCCCCCTCGCCCAGCCTCACCTAGTGCCAGATGCCTCCCCTCCCTCTCGACGAGCGCATAGTGGTTCTCCAGCGCCCCAAGAACCTCTCTCTCTGCGAGGCGTCCTCCTCCTCGCCCGGCGTCCCCCGCCACCCCTCCCGACCCCCGGCGCCGCCCACCGCCAACGGAAAGGTCTTCCATGCGTCCTCCTACCTTCAGGCCCCGCACCTCTCCCCCTACTCCTGCAACTCGCTGAGCCTGGAATGCAAGCGCCGGCTGTCACGCGTGCCCAACCTCCAGCCCGACCTCCAGCCAGTGGTGTTGGTGTCGTCGTCGTCGCCATTGGCGACGGCCACGGCGTCTCCGCCCATTGTGTACGCTGGCTACGACCCTAGCCATCGGCACAGCAACGGCACGGTGACCCTGGGGCCCAGGCTGCCCTCGCACACGCACACCCACGCCATCGACATTAAGGTGTCGCTTGACGCGGGCGGGGCTGGCAAAGGCGCAGGGTCGTCGGGTCACTCTCTGAGGCACGGCGGGAGTCTCAAAGGAGGCAAAGGCGGGAAGCGTGTCTCGCTGCATCTGAGCAACGCAGAGAAGAAACCGGCGGCCGGCGAGCAGCGGAGTCCACCGCCAGAAGTTACAGCAGCGGACTGAGTTCGTCCCCGGCCAGGCTCAGCAGCCAGCAGCACAAACCCAGGAGAGAGAAGGAGAACCCCAACGGCTCTCCGGGAGTCCTCCCTCGGAGTGATCGAGAGACGTCCTTGGGCGGGAGTAAGAAGAGCAACAAACTGGGAACGGTCCACCAGAACACAGCAGCCTGCTGCCGGGTCTCCAGCACCCCGTGGCCCTGCCCCATGCCGCCGTCCTAAACCCCAGCTACCCCTCCTCCTCCCCTCCCCTCAACCCTCTCTCCTCTTCCTTCCGCTCGGCCGCGGCTAGCCGGGACCACCGCCGCCGGCCCCCCTCCTCCATGGTCTTCCCTCTCCCGGGCTCCTCCGGTGTCGGAGGGTTCCCGAGCCCCGACCACACCTGCACCGTAGACCTCTCCTACCCATTCAACTGCGGCTGCTGGGAGCTGGTGCGCCGCAAGGGCTTCGGCCGCGGCTGTCAGGGAGGAGGAGGAGGCGGGGGAGGCGGCGGGAGTCCGTCCTCCTCGTTCTCCTGCGTTCAGACCGCCGGGGGGCGGTCGGGAGGGACGCGGTGTGGGCGGAAGAGCCATGGGTCTGGAGAGCCTGGAGGCTGCCTCTCCACCATCCTCCAACACCTCCTTCCTCCAACAGCACGGCGTCCGACTGCCGGCCCAGCCTCCTCAAGCCGCTGGCGTGCGCGTCCTGCTCCTCCGAGGCGGGGCCCTTCGAGAGCCCTGCCATGCTGCGCAAGAAGCTGGCGGGCGGGTGCCTGCCCTGCGCCCCGTCGGCCCCGCTGCGGGCCATCCACAGCTGCGTGACGGGCTGCGACCCCAAGGCCAGCCAGACGGCCAGCTCCACCTGCAGCTACTGCAGCAGTGACCCCATCGTGGTGACCTACAACCCCCGCCGGAGCAAGCCCCCGGGACGGGCGGAGGGGGCAGCCTACCCCCAGGCGGGCGTCTTCCCCCAGTCGGACGACGACGACTACAGCGTGCGCACCATTTGGCCCGAGGAGCTGGCCAAGAAGATGAGCCACTCCCAGAGCCAGCAGAACAGCCACTGTGCTGGGATGGGGATGATGGGCTTCGGGTCGGGGAAGCCGTCCTGCATGAGCCGGGCAGGCCAGAACGGCACCAACGCCACAGGAGGAGGCGGCATGGCCCTGCTGGACTGCCAGAACTTCCGGGAGTTCAGCCACGGCCACCTGACCGACCACGCCGGCCGCCGGCGCCTGTGGCAGGGGAAGATGGCCGCCCTGGACTTCATGGGCGGGGGCGGGTCGTCGGGCGCGGAGGACGGGCGGAGCTCGCTGAAGAGGCTCCTGAACAAGGACGGAGACGCGGCCGGGATGGGGGACGCCGGGGACTTTGAGGACATGGCGTATCGCCCGTGCTCGCCCTCGCCGCCACAGTCGCCCCTCTCCTTCTCCCCCCCGCCGTCCACTCCGGGCACGCTCATCATGAATCCCAAACCCCGGCAGAGAGACAGGGAGAGGGAGAGGGAGGGCGGGCATTCCTTGCCCTCCGCCCAGTCACTCCACCTGGTCCTCAACTCCCTGAACCGCGACCAGGACGAGGAGAACAGCCGAAGTAAGACCCCCTCCGCCGTCGCTCTGCTCCTGAACAAAAAACCCTGATTGATTTGGTCCATATGATTTATACCTAGTCCCAGTTTGTCGCTTATTTATATATTCATATCTTTATTTTCAACACATACCGTTCAGTACAATCCTCATATCCTTATGGTGGTATCCTCATATGACTTGAAAGTTCCAGAAAAATACTACTACAACTAAATACCGGCGCATCTATTACTGGATATATGACATCAAATCAATTCCATATTGTCTTATACATTTATCTTGTGTAACCGATCTAATCGTTACTCATGAATGAAACATTCCGTCTATTTATCTGATCCACTAAATGAATTTGACACTCCCTGCGTCCCCGCCCTCCCCTCGCGTCCTTACCTTTCCCACAGCGCACCTCTCCCTCCCGCTGTCCTCGTCGCTCCCCGCCTCTCTTTCGGACGAGGGCACCATGACGCCCGACGCCGAGAACGCCGTCATCAGCGCCATCCTGCCCTTCCTGTTCCTCGGCAACGAGCGCGACGCCCAGGACCTGGACCTGCTGCTGCGCCTCAACGTGGGCTTCGTGGTCAACGTGACCACGCACCTGCCGCTGTACCACGGGTCCACCGGCCTGGTGCGCTACAAGCGGCTGCCCGCCACCGACAACAGCAAGCAGAACCTTCGGCAGTACTTCGAGGAGGTGTTTGAGTTCATCGGTAGGCGGGCGCCGCCGCACTGCAGTCAGTCACCGTCGCACTATTTAGGCATTCATGAGGGGCTTTTATCCCAAGGCGACGCACGGTGAATTCCGACCCTGGTCGTTAAGGAGAACGTAGGGGTTAAGGGGAACGTTGATCAAGCATGCAGATGGGTAGACTGCGGCCGTCGGGGAGTGGAACCCCAGAAGCTCTTAGCTGGGCTGACGAGCATCCTAACAACTAGACCTGTCCTTATTACTCGCTGTTGAGGTGTGATGGTGATCAATGATCCACGCCGCCGTCTAGGCCTATGGCGGGGACTTTTTCCCACCCGATTCCCTGCATGGCGTCATGCCGTACGGTCAGACACGGGGAACAACATCACCGGACTGTGATTTTACATCTGAATCAATCGACTTCCCAGAATTCCTTTTTGGTTGGTGGCAAAGACTTGTCTCTTAACCGAGACACAACCTCCACCTCAGCCTTAATAAAAAAGGCCATTACGCAGTGTTGCGTTCCTGCACCTGTGAGCATTTCACTCACTTATAGCTGACAGATGACGCTCAAATGACAGCTGCGTGAAGTAATATGCGTTTGTGGGTGTGTGTGTGTGTGTGTGTGTGTGTGTGTGTGTGTGTGTGTGTGCCGTTTGTTTGTGTGTGTGTGTCTGTACAGAGGAGGCGCGCCAGACGGCGAAGGGGGTGCTGGTGCACTGCCAGGCGGGCGTGTCACGCTCTGCCACCGTGGTCATCGCCTACCTGATGAAGCACACGCTCATGACCATGACCGACGCCTACAAGTACGTGCGCGGGCGCCGGCCCGTGGTCTCGCCCAACCTCAACTTCATGGGCCAGCTGCTGGAGTTTGAGCGCGACCTCAACTCCGGGGTCACGCCGCGCATCCTCACGCCCAAAACTCAGTGGACTGGAGACCCAGGTGTAAGGGGGGGGGGGAGGGGAGCGGGGGGGCGGGCAGAGGCAGGAGGGGGGACGGGAGGATGGAGGGAGGAGGGAGGGAGGGAAGGGGGAGTATAAGGGAGAGGGGGGGGTAGAGAGAGAGCGATAGGGAGGGGGGAGGGTGAAAGAGAGCAACAAAAAAAAAGGGAAGGAGAGGGGGTGAGAGAGGGGGAATGGGAGAGGTTGGGGGAGAGAGATAGAGGCAGATAGAGGGAGGGTGGGCGAGGGGAGACGTGAAGCCTCTCCATACACCAGAGCGTCAATCGACATTACACATCACATTTTGTAGCGGAGCGGTGGTGCACTGAAAGGTTAAGCCATGTGATTATGGAACAGTAGATCATGTGATCGTTACAAGGGTCCCTGATTGTGCGTCGGGATGCTGGCTGACTGCTGCTGTGTTTAACACGTACTGCACTTTTACTACTGTGAGACTCTGATACACAAACAGGATGGGAGGTGCGCTTGTTTCCGATTGGTCCATGTAACTTCAGGACTGCTACATCACTGTTCGCTGCGTTAAGGTCGACTTTTAACGAAAACAAAGGCCTGTTGTTCAGCTCTTATATATCTTATCTTTTATTTATTATCCAAAGACTCTTCCATTTCTTTCTCTAATAACATGCATTTACAGCGAGTATAGAAATATAGCGATTCATTTCTGAAGCTTGACGAAAAAACGACACGTGCATGGAAAATAAGACGACATACAGACTTATGAAAGTCGGCCATTAGTCTTGTACTCCTCAGCTCCCTACGTTGGCTTGTTTGTTTGCTTGTTTGTTCATTTGTTTAAAAAAAAGAAACAGCACATACCTGACAAAACAAAGATGGCGGCCACGCTGATGCGTCGGCATGTCGTAGCAACAGAGAGCCGGTTGCTAAGCACTTTAGGGTCTGTGGAATTTATTTGTCTAACCCATTCTCCAATACAATTAGATTTATTTGTATTGATTTATTTATGATTTGTTTACCCCTGGGACAACATATGTGGTCAGAAACATAAAATTGGTGCCAGTAAGGATGATCTACAAACATCACAATTACTAGTTCATTAAACTGGGCTTAATCAATAACCAATACAACTGGTCCAGTGCGTAACTGTAACCGTATTTAATTGTTGATAAACCTCTTATAATCATTTCTAAATAATACTCCATACTAGTAGTAAGTACTGTGTACCTACTCAAAATCTCTCATCGACGACGTGCTTCAAAGTGTAAACTCACGTTTTTAAATCAGTACGATCACTGTAATTAGTAAAAGTGCATCATGATTCTAAACTCTACCGAATGGAACTGAGATCGTACTACTGCTACTACTACTACTACTACTACTACTACTACTACTACTACTACTACTACTACTACCGTTACTACTGGTCCATATGAAATACGTATGCATGTGTGTGTGAACTGGCAGGTACGATCCTACTTATTACACACAGTGCATTAAATCGCCACACATTTCCAGCCCACACAGTGTTCGTTATCGTTCATTCATTCATTCATGATGGATGGCATGAGTACTAGTGATAATCAAAGACAGAAGATGGAGACTTACATTCCTGTTGACCCGGTGGCCGTTTGTCCAAACGTTCATCTTGTATCGTACCATGGCAACTAGTGATCATTAGATCAAGACACCAATTTATATTTCACCGTCTGTGTCTCCCTATCAATCCTCCATTGCATAATTATTCTTTTTATGATTGAATTATGCCGTTAAAGATTATTCCTCACAGCATCCTATTGTTTGTCCTTAAAGGTGAATGAAAGGAATGAAATGAACATGGTTATAAAGCTAAGACGAGAACACAGCGCTTAAAAGAGAACTTAAGACTTATTGCAGGAAAAAAAGCAGTTGGAGTCTCTGCGTTTTTTTCCCTGCAGCCTCATCAGTATTTCTCTCCAGTATCTTCCCCTTAGTATTGATCAAGTACATCCTGACCTCTCCTTAATACTATGCATTTTTAATAGAAAACCATCGATTAGACTGATGACGCCCCCCCCCCCCCCTCACTGTGAAACCCTTCCTGTGTATCGACAAACACTTGACCGGAAGTGAATACCGTCGTTCGTAGCTCATATGCCGGAGGTGGTTTTCGGTGACGGACCAATGACGTGCACATATTTCTCCACAAGGCGATTCAAAGCCAATTATATTTGATGGTGTGGTGAAATCTGTACGTACAAAAACGATCTCTCTGATCTAAGTGTTAATAGAACTGAATCTTCTCTTTTTACTTCACCGCCTTACCCTTGCCCTTGGATCAACTAATGAATAGTCTATTTGTATGCAATTGATCAAGTGTGTTTTCATTTGAGCTGATCTTCAATCCAATACCATAAACAATATGTAGGCTATGTTGCGTTATGCATCTCTGACGTGCTCACCACTCCTGACGCTCTTGAACTGTGAATGACTTGTGATTTCTTTTGATTATCCCTGCTCAGCTTTGAACACAAAAGCCTCAAATTGCCCCAACTGGTTTCTCCCGAAGGATTGAGGCTGCTTGTGAGTGGAGCGTGAGTCAGGACCGTGAGGCAGAAAGAGACGGCGTCAGCGGAAAGCACAGGCTGTCTCTGGGGAGATGGAGATAGAGACGAGGTATAACTTAAGAGACGATAACTTCCAACGAGAGAAAGAGACGTCAGGGGCTGACAGGGGATCCAGTCATCCGCTTGAGGCAGCGTTTGAGATTAGTTTTTTAAGAAAGGGAATAAAAATGTCAAAGAAAACCATTCCACAGTCAACACAAAACAAGTCAATCATTGACCTGTAAGAAAATGGGTGTGATTGACTAAGTCTGACAAACAAAAAAACAACCTTTGGGTTATTTATAGTGCACACTGTCCTAGGTAGCCTTAAGACTGTGACATAGAATATAGTAATGAAGTTCAACTGATGCCATAGCCCACGTAATAGCAGCCTGCTGGTGTCCAGTCAAATCAATGAGGTGAAAACTCACAAACTACAATAGCAACGTGCCAGACAGTGATAGATGAAGCAACACTTTGAATGCTGATTTTGTATATCACGCCCCTTTTCATAGTCAAATAATTCACACAAGGCTGTTTAATCTAAGGTAGATACTAACCCTCGCCTCGAGTTAGAGTCTTGCTGCTTGAGTGACAACAGAACTATTGTCGTGTTAGACAATATGCAGTGTAATTGTTTACAAGTAAACATTGGATTTGAATAGCAATGCACTGCTAGAAAGCTAAGAAGTTTCTCCCTTTTTATTGTAGTTTACCTGTAATGTCCGTTGTCTGTTTAACCAAATTCTGATAGTCCTTTGAAATTGAAAAACCGTTCCAAAACCAAAAAATGCCTTTAGTTGAGCTGTGTACCGTTTGGTCCTCTGGTGGTGTACATCTACTATGATTTTGTAAATGGATAGTTGTGACATTTGCGTCTGGGAATTCATTTTGGAAAACCGTGTACAATGTTTGAAATTGAGTATATTTTTCTACCGTGTGATTTCTTTTTTCAGGTTTGCATGTAAATCTGTTGATGTGTTTGCTTTTTAAAAATGAAATCGTAAGAATGGCTTCCCGGTGTTGAAAGTTGGATCTGTGCTCGTGAAAACAAAGTGTGTTGATTGTGCTTCGCAGTAATCACAATTAATTTATTCCTGCTGGACCTCAATGCAACATCCTCACCATGCAATATTCCCGTGTTTACTGTGTGATGTACTGTAAGTGTATCTGCCAGGTTTAAAACCAAGCATCCAGCTCCCTTCCAAGCTAGACTGCAGAGTTGAGATGTGTTGGAGTTGTGATCGGGCCATTCTCCTTCTGCTGTAGTTCCTTCTTTGTTCTTTTATGCAAACTTCATATGCAAAAGAAAACAACCTCTTTTAATACATAGATATGCTTCTGTTGACTCTAGACAAGCCTAGATTGGATCTTGGATGTCGGAGGTTTGTAAAATGATTGGGTTGAGAGAGAGATTTATCACAATAATGAAAAAATACAAATTTTAATTTGTATTTGTGTTCTGCCTCTGTATTATGTTGCAACGACAATGTGACGACAGGGAACGACATTGCTGCTGTACGACTACTTTTGTTTTTGCACTTTAAAGAAATAACCGAAGGGAGTTCATTTGTATTTGCTCGCGTCTCAAAACACTGTATATCTGTGCATTGTATTCTGTTGTGTACCATCTGTTATTGCTCCTTTGAGTATTTTATGTTCTCTCTTACATTGTTTCATTTCCTTGTTAAAAAAAAAAAAAAGAAAAGAAAAAAAGTTGGAAAATACAAAACACAGAGAACCTCTGCTATTGCTAAAAGAAGGACGCCGGTACTCACGAGTGATCACGGTTGAATTCCTGCTGGAGCTCAGCGACCGACCCTCACGACTCACCCACACACCTTGCACCCTGTAGCGCCCTCGCCTTCCACCACGGATCAATTATTACCTTAAAAAAGAAGAGATATTTTCATATTGTCATGAATTGTCCTTCCCACTCTTCCTTTGTAAACACAAGAACTAAACAAAAGATGCACTGTGACGATTACACACATTCTGCTGCTATTCACCACCGTGGACGGATGCAACATCCTGGCTCGTCCCTGAAGGACCGTGGACTGTGTGTAGAGTAGCGGAGAGTGGCAACGGACAAACCAACACAAACTGAAAGTGAGAATGGAGGATGGAAAGGCCAGACTGGTTGAATCCTGTGACTGTGTAGCCTACTATCGCATACTTTAAACGAAACAAGCTGTCACCTCTTCCTCATACAGTGTGTTCATGATCCACAGAAAAACAAGAGAGAGAGACACACACACACACAGAGAGAGAGAAATACTATCTCTCTCTCTCTCTCACTCTCACTCTCTCTCTCTCTCGCTTTCTCTCTCTATCTGAAAGTCTTTGAAAGATCTTACCGGTCACTGTGGCAAACTTAAACAAAAAAAATGTCAGTTGAATACAGTGTTGATTTTGGAAGCAGTTGTCTTTCTGTTGCCTTGACGATATGTTTTACATAAATGACTGATTTTAGTCTATGTTGTTCCATGTTAAGTCTTTTCATCCAAACTAGTTCTAGTTCAATTAAAACATTAAAAGTTCTGCTCTTGCTTCAGTCGTGTTCCAGTTATTCATGTTGCTTGGACAGATATGATCGACGGTTAATATGTAATAACCGGAGTGAAATAAGAACCATGTGTGTAAACATTAACATGTAACGTTTAACATACAGTATATATCGTCCAATCGTGTTTTCTGTCGTAAGTTACACATTACATCCAATGCTAAAACGATTCAATTCAACACGCTGACAGACTGACCATCGTTGTAAGTGTGTTGGTTTCGCCTGCTATAGTTTAGTCTAACCGACTTAGTTAACCAGCTACATCTTGGGTGATGTACTTTACCTACAGTTGAGTTAAGTGTTTTAGTTAAACGAACAGTTGGGTTAAGTGTTTTAGTTAAACCTACAGTTGAGTCAAGTTATTTAGTTAAACCTACATTTGGATTAAGTGTTTTAGTTAAATGAACAGTTGGGTTAAATGATTTGCTCAAACCTACAGTTCAGTTGAGCGCTTTAGTTAAACCTGCTACAGCTGAAGTGCTTGAGTTAAATCTACAGTTGAGTCAAGTGCTTGGTTAAGTGCTCATGTGACGCCAAAAGGGTTGTTGTGTCCGGACTCCCAACATGCTGGTCAATAGATGTGATTCATAGCTCTGATTGGCTCGTTACAACGCTGGTGGTCGGGGATGGGGAGTGAGTGGGAGGATGGGTGAGGTAGCTGGGAGGGCAAATCAATCCACTGCTTCTGGTATATACTGTATATATTGTAAATATATACCGCTATTGGAACACGACTATATATATATATATATACACGTATATATACTGTATATATATATAAAATAGGTATATCATATATAATAGAATCATAATCTTCTCAAAGCACAAATGTATGACAATCTATTTGTGTTTAATCATAATACGGCCTAATTGAATCCTGTTTTAAATAACTGTAGCAAGCAACCTCTAGTAATATCGATAGTCTTGATCATACTATGAGTTTACTATGTAGGCTAGTATACTGTGTGTGTATATATACACACTACTGTGTGTGTATATATATATACTACTGACTGCTGTGTGTCATTGGCTCGGCTGAGAAGGTGACTGACTGCACTCTGCCATCTCTCCAGAACCTGCAGCCTCCAGGGCCCTGAGGGAGCAGCTAGGGTCGACCCCTCCCACCCCGGATTATTACTTTCTGTTTAATGTTCAATGTTATGCACCAATTTCACAAAAGCACATTCATTGTTTGTCAAAACTAAGGCAATAAAGCTGATTCTGCCATCATTTAAATAGGCTGTCAAGTGCCCTTCTAAAAAAGACAGATGTGATGTACATGTTGATGGTACATTATTACAACATGATCACTGAGTAAAACTAGCTGGTGGGAATAATACAAACATCTCCAACAATGTTTTACCAAAATAGAAAACAACAACTACAACTATCCAGCAGGGGGAGCCGTTGTCGACGCAGCGTTGTCTACCTCCTTTCATTTTCGACTAAACAAGAAATTAATTAAAACCAGACATGGGCCTAATTAAACGTATGTGCGCATGCGCGGTGTCTGTGTGTGTGTGTGTTCGTGTGACAAAAATAAATGATAGAGAGAGAAACCTGTAATCTCAACATTCAGCCCTGCAGCACCAAATGTCCTACGGTTTAGTTCACACTAAAAGCACATCTATTCTCATCCAGGGGGAAAGCTTGTCAATGTTGTTGTCAACACAGTCTCAGTGAAAGTATAACTTTATGCAATTCATGCGCTGGGGATTACTACATTATACTACAACATTCCCATGCTACAACTCACGCTTTTGATAAAAAAAACAACCCAAATTATTTCATTAATTCATTAATTATTGCATTAGTTTCCTTTAGTTAATAAACAGGCTTATCCTATGTCCGTTTTGGATGACTTGTGACTAATTGGCAGACGTTCAGTGTTTCTAATTGAGCAAGATGCTGGCCAATAGGAGCTCACCCTGCAGTCGTCGCCATGGCAACAGAGGAGAGGGTCGCTGTCACGGAGGTCAGAAATAGCCCAATCGAATCTACAGTGAATCACATTGGAATGTCTAATTGTAAGTCCTAATAACGACAACAAGCAGTGGGCCTATATTACACGCTGTAGCCCAATCATTTCAACCAGTCGCTTGACGTCGCTTGTCCACATGACGGGACGCTGGATGTTAAGCGTTGGGGAGACCCGGAGTGCTACACATGGTATGATCCACCCTCATATAGGGAACTATTGACCACTGGTCCCTCCCCTCCCCTCCCTTGGGAGATACCACTCGGTGTTTACAATAGGGGTGTTCTCTCCACTCACGCAGTGCTCCTCGTAGCAGAGTTGCAGTGTGGATGTGCAGCGGGCTGGCGTCACGTCTGTGCTTGAGGGGTGGGGTTCTGCTTCCACTGATAACGTCACGAACAGAAGAAGGCGTGTGGGACAGAGAGGAGACAAAAAAAGCACCACAGATAGAAAGGGGGAGAGATTGCACCTGAAGAGGAATAAAAAGGGGTAAGAAATTCAAAGGTTATTTTTTTTTGGTTGTTGTTGTTGTTGGGGTTTTTTTTTGTACAAATGAATTGTGGGAATTGGTTCAAATAGATCCTTGATGTGCTTATTTTCCATGTTGATAACACATTTCATGTCATCCTGTCGTCCAACCCACTATTTAAGATGTGAATGCAAATGTGGCTGAGGCCTGTCAATGGAGGTGTTTGTGATATTGCATCACATAGAATGGCATTCTTGGAGGAATATACTGTAGTATGTCAATGATTTGTATTCAGCCTCATTTAAGTTCATCCCAATTTCCCTCTGAATATTTTTCTGCTAGCACCCTTTGGATGTGTGTAGGCCCACATTGAAAATAAATGGGCATTTTTTGCTGGATCATGGAAGGCTGTCAGGCATGCTGTTGTCTTAAAAGAGCCTATTTGTGTGGAAACTCATTTTGCTTTTGCGATAGCCAGCATCACACACACTCATATTTTAACTCAAGAAATTCCTATAAATATATCATATTTAATATACATCGTGTGTCAAATGTCTAAAAACAATCTAAAGGACCAGCTCAATACCACAACCATGCACTTAAAATGTACACAAAATGTACACAAACCAATTAAAAAGAAAACATTAAAAATGCTATTTTTAATATTCCATGTTACCATTCCATGCTAGCCTCCATGCTAAGGTCTGAACCACTGTGTTTCCCTGGCTAGCATGAAAGGTGACACACCAGTGAATAGCACGATGAGTGTCGGACAAGCCAGAAAACTGGTGGAGCAGCTCAAGATAGAGGCCAGCTTCTGCAGAATAAAGGTAGGTCACCCCACTCACATACAGACAGGCTATACCCCCTCATGCATCACAATGGTACACGGTATAGGCCTATACAGTGTACTTTTTAAATACAATGTTTAGTAGGCACTTTTGAAAAGCATTTCAGGTAAATGTCATCAAGGCAGCGGTGGGGTTTGGATGGCACGGATCCAGGAGTTCACCAATCTGAAGTCTGATTGAATAGACTAGAGGGCACCTTGCGCAGATTGCTTAACTCAGAAACATTGTGCTGGCAGTCAAACACCCTAAACACTATTAGACTGTCCTGTCATCTTAGAATACAATCCAAATATACACAGTGGCAACTCCTGTGATATAAAGGCCATGAATCCACCATAGCATGTGTATACCTTGCAAATGTTCTGACCTGGTTACCAGCAGCAGCCCCCTGAATATGGCCCCAATCCCATACCACTATACATAAACATGAGATGACATAGTGAATGTATTGTGAGTAATTACTAGCCAATGGATATTAACTTGGTCATGGTTCACTTGTGCAACTCGGCATGCTTTGGACAAAATAATGTAATTAGTATGATGACACAGTCGAAATACAACCTAAAAAATGTCTGTTGAAGCTTCTTGACAGCTTGTTGGCGACAAAGAGCAAACAAGGTCAGACTTAAAGGACAACCGGGGGATATTTTTACTGCTGGTCCTTGGCCAACGTTCACAGGTAGAAAGTACTCTCAAAAATAGATGCACCTAGAATACCGCAAGAGAAATCCATCAGAGCAGCAGAGAGCAAATAGAGGTTCTGACTTTGCCCAACTCTTATTAGTGGGCTGTGGGTATGACATTGATTTGTCATGACAAGCCATTTCAAAATCTACCCTGTGGTGACATCACAAGTGGAAGTGTCCACCCAGTTGTGTGATGGATAGATGAGCCAACCAGTTGATACAGTCCACTGATCCAGACTGATAGACTGATCCATCGTACGTCTTGATGTATGACATTTTTTAAATGGCTTGTAATGGCCAATACACATCAGAAAGATGATAGAAATGGATTCAATATGTGAGTAAAATGTTTAAGCAACCGCTTTAACAATAAGCTGTTGTTTGATTTTTATTGTCATTAATTGTCTCTCCTTATATGAAGGCACAAAGTATGAGAGGTTAAAGTCACGTTTTTCACTTAGTTTAACACAAATTAACACTCTAGGCTAAATTAACAAGGACTTCATGTCCCTGAAATCACATAAGCGCCAAAACTGTTCATCCGACGATGCCCCTGTCCTTAATTAGCAGCAATTGCCTACTGTTATCTTATATTTCTTTCTTACATCTCCTGTTGAACATTATTCTACAAAATTTAAAATGTATATGGAAATAAGAAGTTAATATCACATCAATATTGTGCATCAGATCTGAACGTTCCAGGTGTGTCCCCAACCTGCTGAATCCTCCTGACCTAGACTCCACTGTGGTGACATCACACTCAGATTCCAGTTCCCATAAAAAAAAATATCCTTTCTGAAAACTACCATGTGTACAGAGATGAAGTCATTGTCCTCCAAATGTTTCTAGCCAACACTAAATAGGCTATGCTGTGATGATGTCTGAGTCCTCCGGTTCCAGTGTCCCGATATTTCCCGATCTGTACTCTGTGATATCATAATACTCAGGTTCCAGTGTGCAGATGTTTCAGAATTCTGTCATCTGTACTCTGTGATATCATAACCCTCAGGTTCCAGTGTGTAGATATTTGCGCTATGTCACCGTCTCCCGCAGGTATCGAAGGCGGCGGCTGACCTCATGGCCTACTGCGAAGCGCACATCTGCGACGACCCCCTCATCACCCCCGTGCCCACCTCAGAGAACCCCTTCAGAGAGAAGAAGTTCTTCTGCGCTCTGCTTTAAGGGGGAGGGGCATGGTCGCTTTTGGTTCAAGGGGTGGGGGGGAGGGGTGTGAACACATGTGATTGGGTGGGGTGTACAAGTGCAGGCTTTGTGAATTCGAGTCAGAGAGCGAGAGAGGCGCTAACATACAATACTTTACTGGTACACACCACACAAAGTCTTTTTGAAAATCAACTGCTAAAGCTTAACCAGGAGAAATGATTGATTATTGATTCTCTTAACAGCCAAAAAAACAACTAAAAGTATTTCTCATATTAAATTGACCATCGGTGACTTTGACCAAAAAGCATACACAGCCCACCCATGATGGAAGGCATTTCATGGTTTTCATTCCAGTGAGTGATGGTAAATATCCTAAATGTGTCTTGGGAGACTTATTTTCCAAAAGCTCTTTTGGGTGCATTTTTTTTATGTTGATGTGCTTTGTAACCATGTAGCTGAGTGTTAAGCGCAAGATTAGCTGTGGAGCCAAGTGTAGCACATTTTATTTACCATTGATACACATCTTTGCATTCTATTGTTTTATTATATATATATATATATATATATATATATATATATTTGGATTTAAAGGGCTTCTATTTTCCCCACCAGGTGTGATATTTATTAGCCAGTTTGAAATCTACCCTATAGTGAGTCACTCCCACTTGTGATGTCACCATTTTGATCAGCCATTTAAATGGCTGATCATTATCACAGCTGGTGGTAAACTACAGGCTCTTTATGTTTTGTTTAAACAGAATATAGCGTGACATTTCAACAGGTGTAGTGGTACTCCCAAGATATACGTACTTCCTGTATCAGTATATTTTGAACATTGGCAGTTACTCACATCGACCAAGAACGATAGCAATGTGAAGTGATTTTGTTACCTTTTAACATTTCATGTGATTCTTTTGGACGTGTGTGTGTGTAAAAGGTGCTAGTGAAAACTAAAATGATCTGCACATTTTGTCATGGTTGAATGTTAATATATTTCCAGAAGCCAGACATCCCAGTATGCCAACGCCGCAAATCAAACTGAAAGGTTTGTTTGTAAAGCATTGTCTAATCATTTTTATTCATGACCCACATTAACAACTGTGTAGATATGCACTTTTCAAGACAGGTGTACAATATCATCTTTAGCATTGAAGCTAAGAAAAAGGTGCTTTTAGAGAGCAGCTTTGGCTAAAAGGTCAAGTGTGAAATAAAATGTCATCACCAAAGCTTGAAAATGAACATTGGCTTCTTATTACAGAAACAATTAAAAAGGATGTTCAAATGTGACTTTTTTATTAGGCCAATAAAAAAACCCCCCAGCAATAAACCAGTGTGAGATAGGAAGCAGCAGTGACATCTTGAACAGTAGCTCAAGCTAAAACGTAAAGTAAAACGTATAATTTAGAAGGATGGCAGTGTGGAAAATGTTCGTTCTTCCATTAGACTGTCAAAACAAAATGGATTACGGCATCTTTCATTAATTGCCCATGTGAAAATAGCTGATTCATGACAGCCAGATTAATTAGTTAACTATATTATAGCCTGTAGATTTGATGTTCCTTCTTCCCTCGATTGTTTCTGCTTGGACGCAATAACAACCATATAAAAATGATGTCGTGTAGCATGTAGGGTGTCCGCCCTTCACTGTAAAATGCAGCCACTGTGTGCCTAGTGTCACATTATACATTTAATCTAATCCTTTTTTTGTTTCACGACAACATCTTAGTGGTGATTCTTGATGAAACTAGAAGTTACAAGTTTAAGCTAATTCATTTAGATTAGAGGAGAAACCTCCATGTCTTTACTTCCACTTAATTTATAGAAGTTGTGTTCTTTAGATGATGAAAGTTGGATGGTAAACGCTGCAAAACAAAAACCCAGCAAAGCAATGGTGAGGGCAATATCTGTTTAATCATCAAAATTAACTGAGCAGCACCAGAAAAGAGCCCAGTAAATAGAACGCTTTCTCAAGGGGGATGTCCATGAATGTTGTCAGTTACTCAACAGCCTAATTTTATATTTAACGAGATTTATTTTTTTTATAGCTAGACCCAAGTCTTAGTGGAGCAGATTTACCAGAGGAGGGTAGTAACACGTTACATTTACTTAACAAGTTAACACAATGGTGACTGAGCCCATGGTTCACTGATGAAAGCCCTTCCATTTGCAGTATTCCATCACCCTGCAGTGATTGGTCCCATGGATGTCCACCAGAGAGCATAAACGGAAGTGACACTGTTCTTTCAGTCTCGGCTAAACGGAGTAAACGCCCTATTCTTCATACTGCCAGCAGACTGACGTACTTGAGTAAGATACGTTCTTATTCTTACTCAAGTAATTACTTGGATGACTGCTTTTACTTCTACTTGAATCATTATTTTAAAGTCACAATACTTTTACTTGAGTACAGCTTTTGGCTACTCTACCCACCTCTGAGAATTATCGACTGTGGTTTTAAAAAATTGCAAACCTCAAACCTTGAACAATCCTACATGTAACATACACAAGAACACACCATGAGGTCAGCGTGTTGTTGGGAGCAAACTCACAGTTTAGGACTACTTTCTTTTGATTTCCTCTCGGGTACAAAATGCTGTTTTCTCAAAATGCAGTTTTCGTCAATACTTCACAACTCCCGGGCGGCGTGTCAAAAGTTTATTCTCTGTTATTTTTTTTGCTTACATTACATTTCAGGCCAAAAATTAAAAAAAGGGGTATAAACCGAGGGGGCATATGATGAGAAGAGCAGTAGGGGCTTAAAGGAACGAGTCGCACCACTCCCGGAGACAGTTGTAGCAGTCACGTTGCTGCTTTGAGTTGGCGCCGCAGGTGTCCTTCAGCCAGTCCGTGAACAGTTCCTCTTCCTTTTTCAGAACCAGGAACTGGCCCAGGACCACGTACGCCTGGGGGGGGGGGGGGGATGCATATTAATCACGTATCATGGGGGAGGTACTAAATAGCAAATTTCTCAACAGTCCTCTTGGTGGTAAACTACATTCATAGAATCACCATCTGTTATAGTACTGATCTTTAATCTTTGATTGGCATTGGCTTGTAGCGCAGACAGGCCAATATGTACTTGCACTACAGTAGGTTGCTTTAGATAACACGCCAGTTAAGTTTATTTTCGTTAACCAACAACGTCATAAACTAAGGTCTCCAAAACATGCATGCATTATGAAAGGAGACGCATCATCACGCTCAGCACCAGGTGTGAGCGTGATTAGCCATTCCAAGCGGTTCCATCGCCGGTTTTTGCCCGGAGATCCACGGAGCATAATCTTATGCTATATGAGGTTGAGGGTTGAAGTTATGTCCTTTTTACCGGCACAATTCTTACTGGAGAATGCAGCGTATTCGCCTCATAACTTTGCAAATAGAGGCAATATAGTTTGTCAGATTTGTCTCTTTTCGTCACCTTGCTGTGACAAACAGCCAGCAATACAACGTCCTGCTACATGGAAAAGGAACTAAATCTGTAGTGGAAAAGGAGCAGGCACCAAAGCGAGGAGAGTCCAGTCTGTACTATGCAGTGGGAAAGCGCCACACCTCCACCAGTCATCAGTACATGTTCCTCATTGTATTCAGAACAATCGGCTTCAACTGTCAACCACTGGCTGCCGACTTCTTGGGTGCAACTTGGATTAATAATAATAATAATAATTTGTATGAAGCTTGGACTCAAAGCAAGGTGGTTGTAATGGTCGTACCTTATCAAAGCCCTTGTCTTCCAGTCGTCTGCCCAGAGCGTCTCCGATGCCAGCTAGGGACATGACGTTCTTCTCGCCCATGGGCTCAGCCACAAATTCCTTGTGCTTCTGTGATGTCGACGACATGTCTTCTGTAGGCGGTGGCGAGGTCACCTGAGCCGGAGGAAAAGATCACAACATAAATTAATGCAGTGAATGAATGTGAAGTGATTGGAGTTGGGACTTAATCTTGTAATTCCACCTCCGTGTTGCTCCCATGTGTTTTAATGTCTGTCTGTTTGACGTTTTGAGACATTTATTCAAACAGCCATCTCACCGATTACACTAGCTCGCCAGTGTATGCATTAATTGCTGCTCCATATACAATGCAATAAAACACTACGATAAAACAAATGCAAATGCTGATAAAAAGGGTGGAGGTACAGACAATTTAGACGTAAGCAACCGAGTAGAGTCATAACCTTGACATGTCAAAAAATGCAAAGCCACGGGCCTAATCCCCAGCCTATCCCAAATGCAAACAATACCAACCACAACACAAAACAAAATAGGCACCAAATACATAATTTGGCCACCACCGTACGGTCTGGGCTCCCTAACCTAAAGTCAATCCCCACACAAAGAACAACACGACACACACACACCACACTCCAGACGTTATAACATGTAATACACACCCACACATAACACAGGCATCATGTCTGCTCATCGAAAGAGGAAACATAACCTACCCGGTCGACACACATAATGTCCCATTTTATGGTCTTAAAAGAATTAAAAGAAAAATATCTGCCACAATCAAGCGCCGTGCAATCAGTCAACTATTCAATTAGCAATTATTGTCCCAGTTAACATTAATGTATCATTAAAGGACATTTAGTCCATGGATTGCACTGTACTAGTGAACCTCCTGTCCGTACCTGCTATACGAGGCCGGCTGTACGGAGCATCAACACACTCGACTAGCGATACACAGATTAGATTAGATTAGATCGATCATAAAGACCATAAAACCCCCGCACTCCACCTCCACAACCCGCGCCAAGCCACCCCCCGGGCTAGCCCACTCAGCCAGCCAGCCCCCCCGGGTTCCTTGTTTGTTGTTGTTGCAATATGAACGTTGACCTGTTACCACACAGCGACGTCGTCGAGACGCGACACTCTCGTCGTCAACGCCCGGCAGACGGCCGCCATATTTACAACACAATGTGTTTATAAAGATGGCAATGTTCAACAAATGAACCAGTGTGGCGCGTTAGCTTAGCGGTTAGCCTTCGCACAAGTTTCTCGGAAGTTGATCTCCGAGCATAAAACTGGTGAACTATGAGACGCCGAGTCCGTGCTTGAGCCGACGTGGACGACTGGTCGTAGTGTTGCTCTGGTTTTAGTGGGATTATAATGTATAATGTATAACGTACCTACGAGGAGTATACGTACTTGGTGAGTAGCTCTGGAACAACGCCGCTGCTGCTGCTGCTGCTTGCCGGTTAACAGAATGCCGCGTCACGTGATTGGTTCCAGCAAGTGCGAATGCCGCGCACAGCTCAGCCAATCATACGCGGTGCGTTCAAAACCAGCTCGGGCAACAACTCGGGCAACCGCTGAGAAATATTCCAAATATTCCAAAATTCATCATTTTTTCAGAGATATTCAATTTTGATTCACATTCCCATCATTAAAACTAAACCCACTGACCACACAAAACAAAACGCGTAATCGAGCGGACGGCCAGGCGACCATGTCAATGGTCGCCCGTTGCCTGCCTTCCTGCCGAGCAAACACAGCGGCGGGATTCATTATCGCTCCGTCCCCTCGTGGCCCGAGTTAGAACAAGAGCACTTTTCAAAAACACACACTGAACAAACTCCAGGAACCACAACTGGTGATTGACTGTTTTACTTTGTCCCCCGCATTGTATGAACTTTGTTTTGTACTTTTCACGCAGAGAGAGAGAGAGAGAGAGAGAGAGAGAGAGAGAGAGAGAGAGAGAGAGAGAGAGGAGAGAGAGAGGGAGAGGAGAGAGAGAGAAAGAGAGAGAGAGAGCGAGACCTGAGCACTGTGACCGATCCCAAACTCAGGAAATCCCTGACTAGATACAGACTCAGCGAGCACAGCCTCGCCGTGGAGAGAGGCCCGCCACCGGCAGACCTGGCACCAAGAGAAGACAGACTCTGTACCCACTGCACCCAACAGGAGGTGGAAACCGAGCTACACTTCCTAACAACCTGCCACCTATACCAAGACATTAGAGATACATTCTTCCCACAGATTTCAAACACCCAAAAGAATTTTGAAAACTTAACAAACAACCAAAAACTTCCATATCTCCACCTCCCCAGTGCTAGAGCCCTGCAATGGAGCCCGAGGCCCGGGGGCCCGAAAGCCCGACAGCCCGAGGGTCGGGCCTCGGGCCAATTATCCCATCATTAGCTCGGATGCGGGCCGGGCTCGGGCTTTTTTCTCTCTCTCTCTCAATTAAATTAAATTTAATTCAAAGAGGCTTTATTACCAGCAGCAGCAGTGAGCGTGCGTTCAGCGCCGCTGGAAGAGTAATAGAGGAGAGGAGGACTGGACTGGCCCCTGAAACCGTGGATGCGATTCTTTTCCTTCATGATGCAAAGTGACTTAAAAAGACATGTTGCCATGTTAAGCGGCTGACTGTTTTTGTGTGATTGGACGTTTTTTTTTATTATTATCATGGGCGTAGAATTTAGTGGGGACGCTGGGGACATGTCCCCACAAATATCCACACCTCACGGTTGCGTAATTGCGCATCCTTGGCGCAATATCTGTGATGTCCCCACCAATGTCCAAAACAAAAATACGCCCTTGATTATTATTATTCTTGGAATGGCCTGTTTTGGTCAATTTTATTTTAGTCAAGGCTTACTAAGACAAGCTGTTTTCTCTGTTAATAATAGCGTAACTGTTTCTCCGCACTTCCGTGTGCTTATTGCTCCAATGGTTTTTATAGGCTACGTTTAATAATAAACACTTATACGCTTTAAGTGTTGAGTTGTTTTTTGTAGCCTATTCACTGGGATATAATTTGTAGTAGCCTATTCAACATTGATCTGATATGTGGCCAATGGATCAACTGTTAATCGCCGCGCAGCTGCTCGTCACTCACTTCAGAAAATAAAAGAAATTATTTAACTGCCTACAAAATGCTTCAAACATTTTCCTAAAATAACTTACAATTGAAATGAAACTAAATATAACCACTTATGCCATTTAAAGTGCTCAAATAAGATCGGAAGTCTATAACTAGACTTGTCGCATCTGGGCACCAAGTCTAGTTTGCGACATTAGTCGCAAATATGGGAGGTTAGAAAAAATGTCGGGCTTAATTCGGGCCTGAGAGTTCTAATAATGTGGCGGGCCGGGCCGGGCTGGGGCCTCACTCTCTCGGGCCAGGGCCGGGCTAGGGCCTACTTTCCAGGCCCGCGCAGTCCTCTACCCAGTACCTCCCAGGTTGACAGGTAGACAGTTCGCGCTTTCCCTCTCCGACGCTATATGGAGAAACTAGACCTCTCTTTGATGTGCTGCTAAATATTTCGCTTTGAATACCAACTATGGCCTTTGCAATTTGCTAGAAAGACCAACAAATACACAATATAGCTAGATCGAAGATCTGTGGTGACCGTGACAGGTCTACTGTTATTGTTATTAGCCGGCGGCTAAGCTAACTAGCTGAGACGGCTAGGCTAATGGCTACTACCTCAGCACCTATAATGCCTGCAGTGCCCTATGCGGACAGCGAACTCCTGAAGATGGCAAACAAAAAGATAGCTGACCTTAAGGAGGACATCCGACAGCTTTCGGATGAGCTTCAGAAGAAAGACTCTCTGTTGTCCAGTTTTACGAGTCGTCTCCCTCTGCTGTCCGGCTTCATGATAGCTGACCAGTCCAGGAAGTTGGCGTCGCCTGGTGCATCTCTTCGGGACACAGTGGTGTGGGACCCAGCTACCTGTCCGCGCCCCACGTCCTGCTCCACACCGGGCCAAAAAGCAGGCTGGGCTGAGGTGGTGGTACGGGGTAGCAAAAGAGGCTCAGCCTCTCCCCCTCGCCTCAACCTCTTCAACCGCTATGCTGTCCTGGCTGATGAGGTCCTGTCGTCGGCTGACTCTCCGGTCTGTTTGACGGATGGCCCTGCTTCGATAGCCCCTTCTTGTCGGAATCCGGACCTGAATGCAGCGCCTGTTGACATCGCCGTCTTCCCACCACTGGTGCCCGACCGTGCCGGGGTGACGGACTCCGCTGAGGCGCTTCTCCCCGCAGACCTTCCTCCTCTGACTGCGGCTGGCGCTGTTGGAGCTCATGAGGCTTACCGCTCAACTGTGGAGAATCAGCGACCATCCTCCCAGTTGGCGGCCTCCTCTACCCGACGGAGGATGCTTAAGGAAGCCGTACTTCGGCACTTCTCTGACCATCCTCGCCCGGTGCCGGCGGTGAGTTGCTCTCCCAGCTCTGGTGCTGTCTCACCATCACATCCATCTGCTCTAGCACAGCAGAGGATCGCTGCACCTACCTGCCTCACGACCACACAATCCTCATGCCCTCGCCCCCTCTTTCCCCCGACCACACTGATAGTGGGGGATTCAATCATTAGAAATGTCCGCTTCCTTAACGCTACCACACACTGCCTCCCTGGAGCCACAGTTCAGCGTGTTTTGGAAAAACTTCCCGGTCTGCTCGGCTCACTCGCGTCCTCCATCTGTCGGGTGATAGTTCACGTAGGGTCCAATGACACAAGCTCTCCAACAGTCTGAACTGACAAAAAAAGGCTTTAGTCACCTTTTCAACATTTTAAAAGACTGTGGGAAATCCATTTTCATCAGCGGCCCAATTCCATCACTATCCCGTGGGATGGGGCGTTTTAGCAGGATTCTTAGCCTCAACACCTGGCTCCAGTCAACATGTAAGTCCCTTAACATTGATTTTATAGACAATTTTAATCTATTTTGGAGCCGTTCCTCACTCTACAGGCCCGATGGACTCCACCTGAACAGACTGGGCAGCTGGATGCTAACGGCTAACATACAGCACGCTGTCCAGTCTGCTGCTCCACACACCTGACTGTCGGCATGCCACACCCCCCTCCCGGACACTCCTCCTGCGCCTACAGAGGCACCTACTGTCCCTCCTGATAGCTCCCTCTACCGGCCACTCCTGTCATTACTCCTTACACCGGACAATCTTCCCATTCAGACCATTACACACAGACTGTCAAATCCTCTTCCACAACCACTATGCTGCATTAATTACAAAAACTTGATTGTTGTTAAACCACTACCACCTCCAGCCCCCTCCTCTCTCCCCACACCCTTAACATTTGGGCTACTAAATCCTCGATCCCTTACAAATAAATCTTTTATTGTTCATGATTTTGTACTGGACAATAAATTGGATTTCTTCTTGTTAACAGAAACCTGGCAAACAGATACTGTTAGCTTGATTCAAGCTACTCCCCCTATGTACTCATTTTTCCATGCACCGCGGCAGTCGGGCAGTCGTGGTGGTGGAATAGCAGCCATATATAAGGTCTCGTCTAAATGTTCCCCTGTAAATTCTTTTGGCTCTTTTACCTCTTTTGAAATGGTCAGCTTTATCATTCACGGTAAGATCCCCGTTCTCTGTATTGTGATCTATAGACCCCCAAAGAGCAACGCCCATTTTCTACATGAATTTGCTGAGCTTCTGTCCATCATAACCCCCAAATTTGACAACCTAGTTATTCTTGGCGATATGAACATACATGTCTGCTGTCCATCACACCCGTTAGTCAATGATTTTATGAATTTGATTGACTCCTTTAATTTGGTCCAATCCATAAATGAACCCACTCACGACAAAGGTCACACCCTTGACCTTGTTTTAACCCTGGGTGTGCTTCCCTCCAACTTAAAAATTACCGACTTCCCTCCCTCGGACCACAAGGCCATTGTCTTCAACCTGCCCATCCACCCCCCCACCCCTCCCGCCCCCCCCATCCGTCTTACCCGTGTCCTTAACTCCACTACTGCCCCTAATTTCTCAGCGCTATTCCAGTCCTCTGCTCTACCCCCAACAGAAAATGCCCCTCCTCAAATCCAGCCGAGCTAGTTGACTACTTTAGCACCACATCCATCGCTATCCTCGACCAGATTGCACCCCGCAAACCAGTGAAATCCCACAAAACAGGGTCACCCTGGTTAAATGAGGACACGCGCCTCTTAAAGAGGCTCTGTAGAAAGGCTGAGCGGAAATGGAAGGCAGATAAATTGCACATTTCCCGTGACATCCTGAGATCCCTCATGGCGGACTATGATTCCGCTGTTAAGATTGCCAGAGCAAACTATTATTCCAACATTGTCACCAAAAACAGCCATAATTCCAGAACTCTGTTCAAAGTAATAGACTCAATCACAAACCCCGCCCCTACCCATAACATTCAATTTTGCCAAGAAAAATGTGAGGCATTTCTTACATTCTTCGTGGATAAAATTAACAATATTAGAGCCCAGATTACCCCTAACAATAACCCTTTCTCCTTCACCCCAGCTATCTCAGTCCAGCTAATTAACTTTCTACCTATCACCTCTCTCTCATTAGACAAAATTATTCTCTCAATGAAATCCTCTACCTCACAATTGGACCCCATACCTACCAAACTGCTAAAAGAAGTACTCCCCACAGTCTCTCCTCATATCCTTGCCATTATTAACACTTCCCTATCCACTGCTATTTTCCCTACCGCCTTCAAACACGCCGTAGTTCAACCACTTCTAAAGAAACCCAACTCGGACCCATCCGAACTACAAAATTACAGACCAATCTCCAAACTGCCATTTCTGTCAAAAGTACTAGAAAAAGTCATCTACTCCCAGCTACAATCCTTTATGAACTCCAATAATCTATTTGAAAAATTCCAATCTGGTTTCAGAGCCCACCACAGTACCGAGACGGCCCTCGTAAAGGTCACAAATGATCTCCTTCTCACCACTGATGCCGGTGTCTGCACTATAATGCTGCTGTTGGACATGAGTGCTGCCTTCGACACGGTGGACCACTCTATCCTCCTCAACCGCCTGCAGACCTGGGTCGGCTTGCAGGGCAGCGCCCTAGAACTTCTCAGGTCCTACCTTAGCAGCAGGACCTTCTCCGTCACCTCTGGTGACGCCTCCTCCTCCATAGCCCCTCTCACCTGTGGTGTTCCCCAAGGGTCCATACTTGGTCCCCTCCTTTTTTCTGTATACATGCTTCCACTGGGTGGCATCATACGCAACCACAACCTCACTTTCCACTGTTATGCAGACGACACCCAAATATATGTCCCCATCAAATCACCCTCCCCTCTCAGCCTAGACGGCTTAAAGGCCTGCCTCCAGGACATAAACTGTTGGATGTCCCAAAGCTTCCTGCAGCTTAACTCCAACAAAACTGAGATTGTTCTCTTTGGCCCTGAAAGTGACACTGCCATTTTAAAACGTAGCCTAGATGGCCTGGCTTCGAACGTCACCACTGTGGCCAAAAACCTTGGGGTTTTTATTGATTCGGACCTTAGTTTTAATGTTCAAATTAAGAGAGTAGTTCAAACCTGTTTCTTCCAGCTAAGAAACATAGCTAAAATTAAATCATTTTTAACTGTACCCGACCTTGAAAAAGTAATCCACGCATTCATCACCTCACGTTTAGACTACTGTAACGCACTATACACCGGCCTAACCCAAAAATCAATCTCCCGCCTGCAATTGGTCCAGAATGCTGCCGCCAGGCTTCTGACCAGTACAAGAAAAAGAGACCACATCACCCCAGTCCTAGCTTCCCTTCACTGGCTCCCCGTTGCTTTTAGAATTGATTTTAAAATTCTCCTATTAACTTTTAAGGCAAGAATAGGCCTTGCCCCCCAATATATTGTTGACCTCCTAACCCCCTATAACCCTGCCCGTGCCCTCAGGTCCTCTGATGGGGCTCTCTTTGAGGTGCCCAAGAAGTCCCATCTTGTTGCCAAGGGAGAACGAGCTTTCTCCGTTCGCGCCCCTAAAATGTGGAATGCCCTTCCCAAGAGCATTCGCCAACTAGATACCCTCCCAACTTTTAAATCCCATCTTAAAACCTACCTGTTCACGAAAGCCTTCCCCCTCTCTTCATCCTAAACCTCTCCTCAATCATTCTCACTGTTCTGCCTGTCTATTTTAGTTTTAATATGTACTATTTAATTACGTTTTATGTTCTGATAATGTTGTGCTTCCTTGTTTAATTTGCTTGGTTGATTGTTTTCCTACTGTTTTATCATGTATTTTATCATGTGCAGCACTTTGTGACTCTTGTCTTGAAAGGTGCTATATAAATAAAGTTTATTATTATTATTATTATTATATATAGCACTCTCATAAAACACAGTTTGAAGTGCCTTTCCATAAAGGCATACACAAAAATGGAAATAGATTAATTAATGCCTGACGGCCGTGTGTCCCCTCCAGCGTCACACCTCAGGCAAAACATGTATTTCAATTGATAGCTTAAGAATATAACTTAGACAATTATAAATAAGTACATTAAGTATTTTTCTGTTAAATATATAAATGTATATAATATGTGACTGACTAGCTACTAGTCAGGATATAACAAGTGATACGGACAAATACACACACAACAAAAGTATGCATAGAATTTTATTAGCGAGATTTCACTCATTTGCTTCACATTAAACCAAAAGCTTCATGACATCATTGTGCGTGAATAACTGCCTTCAAGTTCCCTGCAAGTTTCACAGCAGTACTAGGCTACGTGCGTTTGCCATCTTTGGGGTTGGGGACATGGGATTTGTCCTGCAGTTGCGGCCATGGCTAGGCTAAAATAAGTGCATGTGTAACAGTTGTCCCTGTGGGTTGCAGCTACGCTGCTACGCTCTACAAGCGCAGACAGGATGTTGGGGGCAAGGCTGCAGGAGAGCCCGTTGCCGTCTGGCTCCACGTTCAGTATCTTCACCACACCGTCCTCCACCAGCATGACGTATCTGAAACCAAAGACCCACATCAGTCCCCATTTTACCACGGGTGTTTCGCCCCTATGGGTGGACAAGTGGGAGCGTTCCACCCAGAATTTTGACAGACCAGGCCTAGAAGGCCCAGTGGACTGTACCAACTGGTATCCTGATCTATCCCATCGCACATGAACACTCACTCCACTTGTGATGTCACAACAAGACATTATAAGCCAAACGGCTTGTAATGGCTAATTGATGCTACACCTGGTGGCCATTTAATGCTATAAAGTTCCAAGTCTTTAATTTTGTATGATACAGAAGGCTAGAATTGAGAAAGTTCATTATTGGTAATAATAAGGTAAAACCATCAACATCCATTTTAGTGTTCCCCTCTAGCATTGCTATTGGCCTCCATTTTGTATCTGGTGCCATTTTACACCTTGTCACACAAATTGAGTTGTTCCAAGTCTGAGATAGAAGTTATTTATTATGCCTACACCCTGACGTGGACATCGACAGGAAACACAACAACAAATAAAAAGATGGCGCTAAATGTTCACCTCTGGGATCGCTTGTTCCCAAGTGCTTCTACCACCGGGTCCTTGTCCAGTAGCAGGTCGACCGCCTGAGCGACACACAGAGAGAAGATGAGAATACCGCCAGCCCATCGCTGTCATACAGAACACGATCTCACAGACCCAAGCCATCAAACAGGACTCTTACTACCTTGGTGAAAGCCCCAGTAGGATCAGCCAGCATTCGAACCTGCACAAGAAGTGGAAAACATTATTATCAGCAGTCTCATTGACCTTATTAAAAACCATTATTCAAGCCAAAAGATGAGGAGTTAGTGAAAGCCCTTATGGCTCAATAAAAACATAATTTACATTGGTGGTAACAAAACAAGACGTCCCTCTCCCTCTATGAGCATCTGCTATTCACACTCTCAAAAGACATAAATACATAAATACACGCCATCTTGTTGCAGGCTCACAAGGAGTGGCAAACAACATAATTGGCTGGCACTACAACTCAAAACAATTAGCTTCCAACTGCCACTTGACGGACAACAGAATAACAAACATGGAGACAACAATCTGAGGTATCGAAGGACATGGGTAAACAAACCCATAGTTTAAAACCATCTCATTCTCAACTTGTCATTTGTCTGAACACGTATCGACACGTATCTACATGTCAACAATTTAGGAAACAACTCCAACCCATCGACTGTTAATAAAACCAAACCCACATGGACAGGCAGACCAGACTTCTTATTTGCCTCCATTACTGACAATTTGCCCAAACCAAATGATCTCTAACTCAATTTGTATGTGCACTGCTTCTGCAGTGAATAGATTCATTTTAGTCTCCAAGTTGCATGCATAGTCGCATAGCAACAGAAACAAAGAAAAGTAGTTGCACGGTGAGGCAGCTAAAGATTACATTGGATTGGAATCATTACAACAGTAAATTTAAGGCATCTTGGAGGCTGTCTTTACTTAGTAAATAAGTATTACTAGTCTAAATATGGGGAAATGACATCCGACACCCTGCCTTAAAACTACAATACAAGACGACACAAACAGTTACATCATCTAGCTCCAGCATGTATTCTCAAACCAGTTTGTGGTCATGAACCGATGATGTCCCCTTCTTTGCCAAACTCTTCTGGAATTATTTCAAATTTTTCTGTTTCGCAAGACAGAGGCCTTCTAAGAGACAGCTGGGGAACAATACAAAACAATACAAAACCCGCATTCACCCAGTCAACAACCACTTTAAACTAAAAGCAAACTAGGACAACTTGATTCAAGAAGTAGTCAAGGTTTGAATACAACAGTAATAAAAATGCCTTTAATTAACTAAAAGGGTGACTTGGTGAGCCAGGAGAAGAGGAGACACAAGGAGGAGACGCTGCACAGTCTAACCCGTCTAAAAATGAAACGTGGTTAAACTGAATTAATACAACACACATATGAAGTCAAAAAAGAAACAGTACAATGTTCATGCATTCAGCTCCATTACTGAGAGAACCTCTGTGTGATAAACCTGTGTGGTAAATGTCTCACAAGCAAATCATCTTGTAAGTGTGCCACATAAGTTAAGCTTTTAGCCTCTAATGTGTAGTATAGCATTTTTTGACTACCATTTTGCTTTGCTTATCGTAAAGCTCACTGCTCACAGTGAATCTGTGCTATGGCATTAGTCTTATGTCGCGTTGCCACAGTTGGCGCCAGCATGACATTTTTGAGTATACTTTTGACATGATTGACAAGAGGCTAGAAGGCTAGAAGAGGCCCTCTCAGAGCCACTTCTGCCTCTCCTCCTCACGTCAGACTGAGGGCCACACGCGTACCTTCCCCTCCACGCCGTGCTCCTTCCCCCAGGCGGCCATGACGAAGGCGTCGTTGACCGCGACGCAGGCGATCTCCTGCACGCCTTTAGTCTTCAACTCTGCCGCCTGCTCCACGAAACCAGGCAGGTGCGTCTAGAGGAGGACATTACACAAAACAGATGTTTTGATGCATAGATTTGGTATGTGTATGGGCACAGTAGAGACTCTTTAATGACTTGCTATGTGTATGGAGACACTAAAGACTCTTTAATGACTTGCTATGTGTATGGAGACAGTAAAGACTCTTTAATGACTTGCCATTTGTATGGAGGCAGTGGAGACTCTTTAATGACTTGCTATGTATATAGAGACAGTGGAGGGTATTTAATGACCTGTTTTGTGTCATGAGTACATTCATCATTTTGAAACTAGCTGGTGCAGCGCCATGACATATTTATGTAGCTACTCCCAACTTAGATTGTTCTCATCCTCGCGTGTGTAAGTCATGGTCTGCTGAATGACATGAAAGTAATTGTAATGGAACAATGAGCCACAATCATTATGGAGTTGCAGGCTTCCTCAGCAGTACTACAAACAAGTAGACAGAAATAACAATGGAAATACAAATAAAGGACATTATGTACACACAGTGACATCACTGGAGTTAGCTTAGCCGTCACGGGTGTGGTACCTTGGAGCACCCGGGGGTGAAAGCTCCCGGGACTGCGAACAGCACTCCCTTCTTCCCCTTGAAGAGCTGGTCCATGGACACCTTGGTGCCCGGGTTGTCCTCATGGACTTCCACCGCTGGCAGACTCTCTCCTACCTAGCAGACAACCAAACGCAATCTAAATCATTAGGAAATAATTGTCAGTCACAGTAGTTTCTTACATTTGAATACCGAAATGTTGTGCAAGAAAGGCCAACAAAGACTCTTTTGCCGATGCAAACTGTCTAAATTCCAGGTTTGATAAGACCCTAATCTCACTCTTTTCTCTAGCTTTTAATCGAGTCTATTATTTCTTTTTCTATTATCTGCTGGTATCGCAATCACCCTATAAGAGAGAAGAATGCCCTTTCTAGGATTGTGGTGGTGGCTAGTAAGGTACCAGGTGTACAGTTCAGTGGTCTGTGTAACATTTACAACAAGCAGGTGCTTAATAAAGCAATGGCCATCCGTTTGGAAGATGCCCATCCACTCAGCTCAGAGTACAAGGCTGCTACCATCCGGCCAACGCTTAAGCGCACCTATTGCCTCAAAAAACATGTACAAAAACTCCTTCGTTCCTGTTTCCATTCAAGTCATGAATGCTGATAGTAGAAGGAGGGAACTATTACCCTAGTTCATTACCCCCCCTGAGGTAGGCCCTATACCACACTGGAATTACGTTTTCAAAGACTACATTTAGAATTCGCTGTTTCACTGTTAGCCTGTTAGAGTTTTATTTACTTTAATAATAATTTACTACAAATAATACATTTGAACTTGAACTACATTAACCTAAACCTTACCTCCACCTACTGAGATATTCTTGCGGTTTTTTAATGCCTCTGTGTAATTCTGTGTATAAGTCACAATCTGTTTCATTTCCAGGTAAGCTACAAGAGATCCAAAAGGAACAGTTAATCACCAAAAAGGCAGTACTTGGTGACACTGCTGCAGTTTTACATGGCAAGAGAGACATTGGATCTGAGCAGATTGCATCACAGAATGTCTTGGGTTAGAAAGATTACTGGGTCCAGTCAACCACATGACTAATCCAATTAACAATTAACTTTATTTTCTAAAATAAAATGTTTGTATACATATGACTTTAGATACTATAAAATCATTACTCCAAAAATATAAAAGTATACCCATATAAAAGTACTTATTTGCAGTGTGCCAACCTCGCCCATAGGTGGCGGTAGGCTGGTCCAAAATGGCTACATTTACTCAATCCGTTTTATAATAAATACATATAAACAACAACAACAACAACATAGAGATCATGTCATTTTGCAGGAGACTGCTGTTGTCCCGAATGAGGCAGAAATCTGACATAAGCTGAAGTGTGTGCTGGTGTAACGCAGTGCAATACACACGCAGCACATATGGTTGCACTTGGGGAAAGAACAACAGGATTATACAATAATAATAAATATCTGAAAGTTGGACCTCGGTCGAGTCATATTAGTGGTTAGTGTCTATATGATATAGACTCGTGTACAGCCCTGACCTTGTCCATGTTTAAGTCTCAGTTTAGACCATAGACTGTAAAAGGTTTACAACCAATACGACCATCGCCACGAATAAACCCCCAAACAGCTCCTTAATCCGATGTACGACACACACACACACATATATATATATATTCATTGAACTATACAAATAAATATATGGCATGAAATAAGAGGCTCGTTTAATTAAAACCGACTAATCCTAATCCTAAAAAGTCTCAATAAAACAAGCCGAAGCGGTCGTACCTTGATGGGCATGTCGGCAGCTGAAGATGTGTGCAGCAGTCTGGCGCAGCGGAGCAGTCCTGTGTGTCTGGAGAGAGCTTTATGAATGGAGAGCATGTCTGGTCGGTCGTCTACCCGGAGTGCGACGGAGAGACACCACCACCCCCAGTGACCCCGCCTCCGAGGTTCAAGGTGCACCGCAGAGACCCCAGGGGTGTCAAACATGCGGCCCGGGAGCCAGATGCGGCCCGCGGGGCTGATCCAATCCGGCCGCTGGGGCAATTTTATAAAATGGATAGATTTCTTTCCTCACTTTATCCATAATCACACAAAAAATGTATTCTTATTCCTACAAATCACTGCTGAACTGCACAGGTTGCAATGTGCATTTTCTGAGTTCAGGAAGCTGGAGATGGAAATAGAACAGTTTCGCTAACACCGTGTTAAAGAGGAACATTAGAAACATGCGAAAGGAACTTGGCTGAAATCTCTCAGACTCTAGCCTTGACTATATTCCTCATTTCACAAGTTTAATTAAGGTAATGAGACATTTTAAACCTTCTGCACAGAGAGTACATCTTCAATCATATCCAATATCATACCCGCTAAGTAGCATTTGCTCTGTTTACGGCCCTCAACCTCAAATGAGTTTGATGAGTCATGTAAGAGGTGCACATGCATTAGACCTATGAGGTTGTCAAAATGCGTATCACACATTATATTATAAAACCTACAGTCGTATAAAAGGTGAATACGGCGTATAGAGTCATAGTTTGATCGTTTAATAGTTTTGTATTATCCATGACCAAGTAGTCAGCTGATCTTTAAAGGTAATGGCACACTTTGGCCGACAGAGGGCACCAAAGAGGGTTTTTTGGTCCCTCTGGCTGTTGCCCCCTACTCGTGACCAGGGAGGAAAAAAAGACAAATAAATAAATGTAGGTTTTAACAGTCGTTACTCGTTTGTAAATACTCATTCAAATTGTGTTTGCATGTGCGAATATGCAATTGAAAACCCCCACAGATAATACCCTATTATAGCCTAAAAGCTTGAAGAGCCCCATTAACCCATGGATTTTGGGCACAATGTAGGTATGAAAATGAAAGGACTGACCAGTGAATGTATTTTCTGCTGAACCGCACAAACATAATGACACCGGTGATATGTGGTGGCGGTGTGTCCATATTTATTACACAACACAAAAGCACCTACAATGATCCACTACCTAGCGTCTGTAGGTAGAGTAGGGTTTCACTTTTTTCACAGTGATCTTCATATGGACAGGTTTAGACAAGGACATGAAACGCTTTCAGTTCAAATGAAGTATCCTATACACAGAACAGCACAGCAATTACCACACACAAAGGAAAGCAAGTGTCAACAAACAACAGTAAATTGAGTAAAAAATAGAATTTAATCATTTAAATAGTCTTCCAAAATACAAACATTGATTTTAACCCCTAAATAATATAACATTAAGTACAACTATATTTGTTATAACTGGCAATGTTAATTTTACACTGTGGCTATACAAGGAAATGTGAGAGTTTTGGTAATTTCTTGTATTGCTCACCAATAGTAATGAACACATTCTGAACAGAAATTACAAATGACGGTATTATTTCAAAGTTGACAGTGGACATAACCTCAAACTGCTAACCGACCGTTTAGTGGTTAGCCTTTGTTCATAAAGAAAAAGGTGGGGCTTTTTTTTGTACACTCCGATCACCCAGATTTGGTGTGAATGCAGACACATCTTCCATCATTATTACACACGCACAAAAACAAATTCATCAGTTTGCAACTGAAAGTGTCCTCACAAAAAACAGGGGAACAAGACATTATGTTCTGCTTTTGCAGTCTGAGGACCCATGGAGAAGAGACAGAAGAGACAAATGTGTGAGAATGTGGGGAAGTCATAAAATGTTAAATCTCCAAGGCGTTGAGTCCAAACACTTGGACGTGGTGTCAACTATTAGCATGAGCGTATCAAAGGGAACACTGCCAAAGAGTGAGAGGGTATGATATGCACTTAACAGTATCGTCTTTACTGGCTGAACATGGAAAAGCCCCTCGATCCTATAACTATGACAACTCAAAAACACACTTTGATTTCAAAACAATGCAAATTTCTTCAAACACTTTCTTCAGCCATATGAACAATCATGTATTTCTTTTAAATGCTAAAGGTTAAAGGAGTCACCTTGTGTTGTCAAACGCTGGATGGTAAAGGGGCCATTTCAGTCACATTTCCTCTCAAGACATCAACATATGTTACCTTCAAGGTACTTACAAGTTTGACAAAGTAATTGTATTCCAAGTGAAGTTTGAGTCAAAAGTTTAAAAAGGGAAACAAAAAAGCAAAACACAAGCAGGGTTTTCCCCGGATGGATTCAGAGAGCCATGGTTACGACAGTTTTCATTTTTCTTTTTACCAAAAAGGTGACGAACGGTTTTCTTTTTTCTTTTTTTTTTAAGATGACCCATTATGGGCACTAATAACCAGCAGGACTGCAAACCCTTTACATCATCTTCCTTTATAACTGGCAGAGAAATGCAGCAAACGTCACACAACACAACTCTCAAGGCGCTGGGGGTTGATAAAACCAAACCGTAGCCGCGAGGCAAAACAGTTTCTTTAAAACCTTTCTCTAAAAAGTTACTTTTTTTGTTTTCTTAAATCAAGTCAATGAGAATAACAGAAAAACTTAATTTGCATTGCTCATCTTCTTAAATTGCTGTCAAGACTCAAAAATGAAAATACAAATAAAAAAGCATATTCCCTGATCTATGTGCACTGTTTTAGTTTTACTTTCACACACACACACACACACACACACACACACACACACACACACACACACACACACACACACACACACACACACACACACACACACACACACACACACACACACACACACACACACACACACACACACACACACACACACACACACACACACACGCACGCCCGTTCTTATGGAAGCCAGTACCTATATGACATAAAAACTCAAATGTGACTTTCTGACTATACAATCTTTATATTTGCTTTCATGACACAAAACCAATTGCACAGCCTTTTTCTTTTCTCACTGTCTTTATAAAGCATTTCCCCCACCCCCCCCCCCCCCCCCCCCCCCCTCCCTCCCTCACGTCATCTCTTTATACACACAAACCCCGCCCATCTCATCATCACTCCACCCACATTTTAAATGCGGGGGAAGGACCCGACTATGGGTATATTGTATTGCTTTTAACATATTGCAAGTAGTTCCTATGGTCTTTTAACCCCAACACACACACTGCGGTCAGTAGAAACCCCTCAGTGCGTGCAGCTCACCACTCTGAACCCCACCCCACAGACCACCCTATGGCTAGAAGGAGCAGCTATTGCATCAGTTGCTTGTTGATTTTTTTTTTTTGTCCCCGTTGTTTCGTGTTTGATTGTTTGTTTTAATACTTCAGTGAGTGTAGTTCGTAGTCAGTGGTTACGCAACTGCGGCGGCACCGCGAAAAAGGGGGGGATTCGGCATTCTCCAAAGTTCTCGCAGAACGCCACTTTCTCCTCCGACATCCCATAATAATAATAATAATCATAAAACAGTGACTTGGATCACTTGAGTCCTCAAAGAGTTTGTCAGTTACAACAGCTATGCGATAACTGGACTTAGAAAAGAGATCCTCGAACCCCTTATTTCAACAATAAGCCCTCTCGGTGCACCTCTGAACCCCACCACACCTCCTCCTCCACCACCACCACCACCACCACCATCTCCTCCTCATCCTCCTTGTCCTCCTCATCATCCTCCTCTAAGGCGAGTCCATCATGGCCTCGAGCATCTCCAGGAAGAGTTTATGCATGGGCACGCCGCCGCGGGTCTTGATGCTGTAGAAGGTGGTGAGCGCACGGCCCGCCGTCTGCCTGAGGAGGGGCAGGGTGAGGAGGAGCCGGCCCGCCCGCTGCCCGTCATCGGGCCGCCGCTGGGCCTCCAGCTCCACCAGTGCCTGGTGCAGCAGGTCCCGCAGCTTCTGCACCGCCTCCATGTCCTCGATGTACACCGAGTCTGGAGGAGAGCGAGAGAGAGTCATGTTGGGGTTTTGTTAGTCTCATAAGTAAGACTTGAGATCCTAACCTAAGGGATTCAAGACCTAAGGTCTGACAGCTCTGGCAAAGGGGTGTTTCCGCTTTCTTTCGCTTCATATTCGTTTTTGACCAATTGTGTTCCCGGAGGCGGGGATCTGTAACTGTGGGATTTGGCGAACACAAACTGGGCCGGTGCTAGTAACAGTCCACGCCGGTGTAGACTGGCCAATGTAGAGATACGAAACAGGAAAAAAGGGCCAACTCCGCCCCTTGAAGTTTCTGATTTCCGGCCCTGTGCGGTCTTCCCTCTCTCTCCCAGAAGTTCTGCCGTCGCATAGTAGGACTGCTGGATCCCAGATTAGGGTTTTGTTTATCCCTTATAGGATTCACAGGCCAACCTGTCCCGCAACGGGCCCAGACACACGGCTTCCATAGTATCGGCCTACTTCTTTTAATGAAAGAAAACATTGCTACCTGTTCTATTCACGGTTATTAAAGTACCAACACATTATTTTTGGGTAGAGCTTTTTGGTTGGTGGCCTCACTTAAATATTTAAAATAACTGCTAAATATGTTCATTAGCCACCATGTGCCCCATGGAAAACAGAATTCTGATTTGAGATTCGAATACCTACCTAACTAACGAATATTCTACAAAATTAACCTAAACCTAATTCTGCGACAGCAACCGTATACCTTGAGTAAGTAAGCCAAATTTGTGATGTTCTGGCCTGAGCATTCGACACGGACAGGAGCTCAGAGCAGGCGCTGTATTTACAACACAAATAGTGAGTGTTGTAAATACGACCACTACAGTAGATGTAACAATGTTTACAGTAATCGTGCGTGGAGCTCGATAAAGAAGACGCCTTTGTTGACCGATACCCACAACTGTCTGCTGACAATGTATGTTAATTAAGTGTTGTTTTAACACAAGGAACAATTACTTTTACCCATACTCATTCTACATTATTATAGAACTTATATTTAGTGCATCTCTGATTCTTCCTGTGTTGGGAAGATTTCCTTTCTAGATTAGAAGACAATAGAAGCTAATGACCCAGCGTTAGCTAGCCTTTCGGCATTAGACATGAAGTGTGTGACGCTAGCTAGGCACCACAATACAGAAAAAAGCAGGAATTGCCACCTGTGGGCTAAGCGGGCCCTTTTCATGACCCAAGCTAAAATATTCATAGGGTGGATATTATCCTCTGCTAAATGTAATTGCTGGGTTTGACTTGGAACTGCTGCAGGTAGGATTTAAGAGCTGTAATTTGAGTGTCATTTGTTAGAAATGCCATCCGTCAGCCATTATTAGCATGAGTGAAACGCTCTGTGAGAATATAATTTCTAACAGAGTATTTCTTCTCAACTCTCAAATCGTACACGCAGGAGTTTCGATATGAACAGAAAAATACTCTTTCTCTGCATCAATACATCCACACCACATCACACCTCCCAGAGTGCACGGCGAGACCCTAGTCGTACCCGAGTTGGTGAGGGCGATGGCCTTGAGCATGACAAACTCCTCCCGGTCCACGTTGAGGCTGCGGAAGCGGCGCGCCAGCTGGCTGATGGCGGCGTTGAGCTCGGTGAGGCCGGCCACGCGCGACATCTCCTCGTCCAGCACAAAGTCCTCGGCGAACACCACCTCGTCCTCGCAGCCCAGCGAGCGGTAGGCCACGCCGAGCACCAGCACCTCCAGCCAAACCGACTGGAGCACAGACATCTGGTCGGCCAGGGAGAGGGACAGGAAGCCTGGGCAGGGGAGAGAGGGAGAGAGGGAGAGATGGGGAAAGACGTTATGACGGAGCACTTTGACTAAAGGCTGCAATACACCGGAGTCCTTTCAAGGGCACCTCTATTTTATCACCAGGTGGGATGGTGCAGTCCGACCGGGTACACTGATGGGTGGATCTATCCATCAGGCAAGGCTTAGGGCTTATAAATCTGAAATCTGCCTTAGAGCCAATGAGCAGACAAGGCTAAAAGTCCACTTGTGTCACTTGTCGTCGAGAGGCGAAGAAATTAACACACTTATATGCAAAAACGCAATACGGCGTTTGTCAAAAAAGATGTGAACCTGCATAGTGCTGATAATGGGTCAGACAGCCAACTTTGTTGTACATGACAGCTAATTAAAAAGAGGCACGGGCGTCCAACAGTCATCGCGATACACCATCCGTTCACCATCTTGCATTCTGTACGGTGGTGATCACTGTGGTGATCATTTCAACCTCAGCACTATGAGTTATAATAATAATAATAATAATAATAATACACAAATAATATACGTACACTGGCTTAGGAAAACGCACACTGCGGCAATACAATCAAAGCATTCTGGCAGGCTCAAGGAGGTAAAAATAACAAGAGAAACGCCATCTCTGTGCCAGGGATTGAGGGGCTTTTCCATGTTCAGCCGGTAAAGACTATACTGTAAACAGAACGCCGATAGCAAACGTGACCCACACCACAACACTGCTAAAATATATCCTACCACCAACAACCTAAAGGCCTATAAAAGTCCCTACCGGGGATGTGTTTGGCCCAGCCGATGATGACGACCAGCTCGCGGTCGGCCAGGTCGCAGAGGGTGGTGAGGGTGCGCTGGGCGGTGTCGGGCTGCTGCGGGTCGGGCATGGCGAACAGCTTCTCAGGCTCGGCCACCAGCAGGTGCGACACGATGATGTTGGACGAGCCCTTCTCGCCCGCCTCCTTCCGCAGCGGCAGCGGCGCGCTCTGGTACGTGGCCGCCTCCACCTCCGGCCGCCGCTTGTACTTCTGCCGGCCGCCCCTCACCCTGTCCAGGCGGACCCCTGCAACACACACGCACACAGTAAGGACCACTTTGTGGCAGTGATGGCGGGTTGTCCTTTTGTCACCCAGCATCCATTCCACGTACATTAATTTGAAAAGACGAACACGCTTGAGAATCTCGATTGGAAAATATTTGTATTGCGTGGGTCTTTCTTTTTTCACAGCCTCGAAATCTCTTTAAACCGATACCTCCTAATAAAAACAACAGTCACTGCCTATTTATTCATCGAGAATATTGCGCGTTTGTTTTCTTTGCATGCTCTTGGAACGCAATTGAAGCTCTGCCCTAACCATGTGGGACTCGGACAGAGAGGGAATCTGAAAACCAGTGACTTCCCTCCACACAGCACCTGTGTTACTGTAGTGGTATTGTAGTTCTGACAGCCCCTTTTTCAAATGTAATGGTGGCATTGGAAAGCACTGCAACAGTGGAGCAGATGAGAGATATATATAGAGAGAGATACAGAGAAATATAGAGATATCCATATTTGAAGGTGCCAGATTGTGCTTTATGTTGTGTGAATGGAAGGAATCAGTCGTTGGAGGTGCCAGATTGTGCGTCCGGCGGCCCCCACTCACCCTCTTTCAGCATGCCCACTTTGAGGCACTTGGTGAAGCGGCATGCCTGACATGCTTTTCTGCGGCGCTTGGTAATCTCGCACTCGTTGGACGCCGGACAGCTGTACTCGATGTTACCTGTGAGCAGAGGAGGCACACACACACACACACACACACACACACACACACACACACACACACACACACACACACACACACACACACACACACACACACACACACACACACACACACACACACTCCCTTCAGAGAGAGGAGATGACAGGGGATGACATCTAAAAACGTGCTGAAATGAGGTTCACGCCATATAAGCCAAGATCTGAACACTACATAGTACTAGTAAATGTTTTTACTCATACCAAATAGTAACAGGTGTAAACAGTAGCTGTATTTACCAATAGTAAATAGTAGCCTAGCAGTAAATACTATGATAATAAATGGTCAATGTTTTCCACTAAATAATAATGGGTGTTTTCATGACGTTATGTGTTAGGTCCTACGACTAAGCGGCAGAACGACGTCAGACCTTGGATGGTCCGCTTGAAGAAGGCCTTGCAGGCCTCGCAGGACGCCACGCCGTAGTGGTACCCGGACGCCACGTCCCCGCACACCAGACACAGCCGCTTGGGGAGCGTGCTGAGCGTGTACTTGCACCGCACGCCGCCGCCGCTGCCCGTGGAGCCCTCCTCCACCGCGTCGCCCCCCTCCTCCTTGAAGTGGCACTGCAGCGCGGGCGTGTACAGCGGAGGGGAGTAGCGCCGCCCGCCGTCCCCCGGTGTCCCGCCCCCTCCTCCCCCGCCGCTCTGGGAGGAGTCTGAGGAGGCTCCGCCCGGGCTGGTCCGACCGCCCCCGCCCCCCTCTGGGCTGCTGGGCTCTGCCTTGATGTAGAGGTCTGCCCGGCGATCTCTGGAAGACATGGCGTCTATCGCCAACGAAGAGGAGAGTGAGGATGATGAGGAGGAAGAGATGTGTCTCATGGTGTTTGGATATTTAGTAAATAGGACAGATGTTTGCTGCCGCTGCAGGGGCCTCACACTGACTGGGAATGATAAGTGTGTTATAATCCCTGGAAGGAGGGATACCCCACTCGACATTCCTTCTCAAGATTTCTTCCTGGATAATTCAAGGCTTTTTTGCTCTTTGGAGGGCGAGGGGGTGTCATAAATATATGGCCTGTAAACCCCTTTGAGACAGTAAGTGTAATTAAGGGCTATACAAATAAAATGTACTCGTTAACAAGAAATACAAATGTTGAACATTTAACCATATGCTGTTCGCATATGCTCTCTTGTAGTTTGTTATGTTTCATTGTTTTTTGATGACTTTTGTGAGTCAAAGGGCAACTTGCTAATACATTTCTAGATACTTCCTCTAATATTATGCATATATTGAGCAAATATCCATTCAACAATGATTGTTGTACATTACAATATGATGGAAGCCACTGCTTTCCGATCAATAGTAACCTTTGTTTGCTTTGGCAGTAAGGAGTAGTCTTAGTAGCAGATCATAAAGTCACGTTTACTACACAACGTGCACATGCAGGTGTGGCCCTAATCAGCAGGCGACCCGATACTAAACTGTTTATTGATTACTTGGGCTGATTCACAAAGATGATTCAAATCAAATCACATTTCCCATGTTCAATGTTCAATGTGACCTGGGGGTATGATACTGGTATGGACCTGGGGGTATGATACTGGTATGGACCTGGGGATATGATACTGGTATGGACCTGGGGATATGATACTGGTATGGACCTGGGGATATGATACTGGTATGGACCTGGGGATATGATACTGGTATGGACCTGGGGATATGATACTGGTATGGACCTGGGGATATGATACTGGTATGGACCTGGGGGTATGACACTGGCATGGACCTGGGGGTATGACACTGGCATGGACCTGGGGGTATGATACTGGTATGGACCTGGGGGTATGATACCGGTATGGACCTGGGGGTATGATAATGGTATGGACCTGGGGATATGATACCGGTATGGACCTGGGGATATGACGCTGGCATGGACCTGGGGATATGATACCGGTATGGACCTGGGGGTATGACAATGGTATGGACCTGGGGATATGATACTGGTATGGACCTGGGGGTATGATACTGGTATGGACCTGGGGTATGATACTGGTATGGACCTGGGGGTATGATACTGGTATGGACCTGGGGATATGATACTGGTATGGACCTGGGGATATGATACTGGTATGGACCTGGGGATATGATACTGGTATGGACCTGGGGATATGACACTGGCATGGACCTGGGGATATGATACTGGTATGGACCTGGGGGTATGATAATGGTATGGACCTGGGGATATGATACTGGTATGGACCTGGGGATATGATACTGGTATGGACCTGGGGATATGATACTGGTATGGACCTGGGGGTATGACACTGGTATGGACCTGGGGGTATGACACTGGTATGGACCTGGGGGTATGACACTGGTATGGACCTGGGGGTATGACACTGGCATGGACCTGGGGGTATGACACTGGTATGGACCTGGGGGTATGATACTGGTATGGACCTGGGGGTATGATACTGCTATGGATGCTCAGGCTCAGTTGTAGACTCGCCAATCATTGCACCTATAAAGCTCGTCGTTAGCAATCGACGGGTTGGATAAATAGCACATTAGACAACCTGTGCGACTCGAACGTCATTCTATGCATGTTGTCGGCAGTGTCGACGTATCCCACTTAACGACGCAGCGTTAGCTACCAACCAATGCAGCTCGGCGGCTACCGCTAATGTTAGCTAACATGCTAACTCCAACCCAATATGTGGCTCTTCGTGTGGCCCCTTCTGCTTCTTCTTCGACCCAGCGTCTTACCTGCTAATGGCGACTTATAGACGTGCCTTCCTACGCGATCATAAACATCCTGGACGTTTCGCTCCAAACGGCGGGATTAGTGAACGGCGGCGCTAATTTACGACGCGTCTTAACTTTTTCTAAATCCCACACGCAGGGGGTGGGGGGGCGGAGGGCGACGCGCACACACGAGTCGTTTCTTTTGAATCTATTTTCCCCTCGGGGAGAGAATCGGTGCAGTCGGCACGCTGAGTCGAGCACAAAGTAATATCCCGCGACTCCTCGACGTCAAAGTTCCTATAATACCTCCATGGTGGCAACGGTATTGTCGATACAGTGCAGTGCTACGAGACTAGCTGATGTTTGGTAGCTCGGCTTAATTTGGACTGACTGAGTCGGGCTACTGGTGTGTGTGTGTGTGTGTGTGGGGGGGGGGGGGGGTCATCTATTACTCATACAGTAAATGCCAAATCTATAAATCACCCCCTAACGCCTATAAGGGATGAGATAAAAACAGAATCATTGGCAGAATCATCTCCTATACGGTCCAATGTCAAAACACATAGTGATAGTACACTACAGTTACCATCTTCCTGGAGTCAGTGGTGTAGTTCTGTGTGTATAGCCATCACTAATAACTGAAGACACACATTAGACTCTTTGTTTTACAACACCTTTGTTTTATAATTATTGATCTACGATTGACCAAACCGATGTGGTACAAAAATAGCCAACAGCTATTCAATAAGAGCGTGACTATGGTCATGTTATGAACAATTAAATGCATAGCCTACAGTAAGTAGGGCTAGCTCGAGCAGAACATTAGCATTCATTGTGCAACAATCCTCTACAAAGGTCTCTCCACTCCCACTTACAGAAGCACTGAACAAATCACATTTGTGGTCTGACTTTGGTCCTGTGCCAGTTGCAACCTTCAAAACTTACAAAAGCCCTTCCCGATTTTCTGTGACATTAAATCACCCTTAAAAGCCTAGATGTTCTTCTCACACAAATCCCATGAATGATGCATTAAACCACCTTCTTATTTCTTGAATTTCTCGTTTCATTCACACTTGTTTGTATCTGCCTCGGGCAGTTGTGTTTTATTTTCATTTTATCTGGCCCTCACCTTCACTGTTTGTCCTTCATTTATCCTTCGTTTCAAAACACTATCATGATTTCTTCCACAGTGAAAATTAATCACCTGCCCGCTCCACCTCTCGCCGTACTTCACATCGAATGGCGGCGTCTCGTGGGGAAATTGCAAAGACCCCTATATACTCAAAGGGTAAGCGCAATGTTTTCAAAGTCACACTTGGGTTGTGCTTGTCAACTGACCCTCTGTTAAAAACCCTCATAATGAGTTTAGGAAGAGCAGGAGCAGAATTCCCATGAGCCATTGCATCTCTTTGGCACTTGCTGCGCGTTTGTTTTGAGGAGAAAGGCGAGATGTGGTGCTGTGGATATGAACTCTGCCGTGTGCCAGATCATGCATAATGATAAGGCAAAGTCCCGGTAACTGTAGCTCGGAGGTTTCCTCCTGGGTCTGTTTAACATAGTTGACAGTCAGATTCCTCAGGGAATTATAACTAGTTGAAATTTGAAATTTCTTGTATGTGGTTTTAATAACGCTCCATGCTCATATCCATGTCCACCTTCTTGCTAACCATCTATCAATATTATCCGTTATTATCCTATGATAAATGACATGCCAAAACATTTATACACTCCTTCCTTCTTCCTTTGTTACTCACGTGTACTATACCAGTAGCTTTGCCAACCAGGAACACATCCTGGTCTTGTGTGGTTGCTCATTGATAAAAACTTCTCTATTATTTATCGAAGGGAAAGCAAGAGTTTTCTACTCAACATCTGCACATAGGGAACAGGGATCCAAATCATTTCAATTGAGACAGCCGAGCAGAGAGGACGTGTACCTTTTGAGCCCGGCAGCCGGGAGCTACGGTCCAACTCTTCTTCTGTGGTGGATCTCCGTTTGCTCTCAGGTTTGGCTGGAGGTCGTTATTGTCTTATCAGGGCACCTGCGTTACACACCAAGACATAAAACTGTTCAAGTGCAAATCATGTTGACTTCAATCTTCAATACAAGCATTCTGCTCCCAGAGAGCATTCTAGTTTCTCAAAACATGACAGGAACATGCGATGGCCTATTGGCCTTCTAACGGCCTGATGACCAAACATGGATTCAGGAATTTAGATGGTCAAGAATAGACATAAGCCTTATTCGAAGATGTGCGATAATAAAGGACCAAAACACAATTCACTGAAGTGCTGACCAATTCGCAAAATGAAAAAGAACCTCCCTCTCTCCCCTTCTCTCTCACCACCCTGAGGTCTTTCATTTCACTTGTCACTCACCCTCTCTTTCTCTCTCTCTCTCTCTCTCGCTCGCACACACCACACAGCCAACTGTATCTTTACACAAGTTCTACACACACACATACACACACACACACCACACCACGCATGCCCTCCCCCTGTTCACTGATACATTCCAAAGGTCACAGCCAGCAGAACGCTTGAAGGACACACACAGTCCACCACCTTGTCCCGTTCCCCATGTGCTGGCGTTGCAGGGTTTAGGTTTAATAAACCTGCCATAGATGTCAACACACACATGTCCAAACGGAAACCCACACTTGTTAAATGTTTTGTTGGACGCAGTAGATGACTTGTTATCAGACTATAAATTATTCCAGAGAAAATCAAGCAATACCTAGACGCTATGTGTCTATTTAAACTTTAACCTGGGAACAGACTTAAAATTGCTCTGTTTTTTGTTGTTGTTCTTGGAGACAGAAAAACGGTTGAAAGTAGTTTGACGTGCAAAAAAAAGTGTTGACATGCAAATCTTATTTTTTCTGGGACACTGTGACCTGGTGGATGGTGGTAGGCTGGCTGCTCTATATTCCTCTAGTAGTCTGAGGGGGGGGGGAGAAAAAAAAGCTTTTAAAAGTTTATTATCTTAGATTGCAATAGAGCGGGGCCTTGTCAGCTTGCGATAGGACACTGATAGTGTGTATATCATGTATGAATCCTGCTGCTGGGGGGGCTGGACGTGCGGCACACCGTGGAGGCGGCCAGCACGGCAACCAGGGGTCACCTTGCCTAGTGCTGATCTCGCCACGGTGAAAGGTCAATTGCCAAGTGGATTACGCCTTAAAAATCAGCCGTCTCAATCCTGGTTTAGCATAGGGGCCTGTGCATGTTTGCAGAAAGTACTGCGTCGAAGTACACTTGCGCTCTGTACATAATGCAACACGACCAAAGAAAGACACTCGGAGGAAAGCGTGAGGAGCCTTTTGGTCCGGACTTTTAACTCGGACTGGACGGGCTGGCCACAAAGGGGACCATTAAGTTACCTGATCCGACACCTTGTCAGTCCTGTGTACACGCACACCCTGATCTTTTAAGACACACACACATCTCACAACAGACCGTGTCCATTACTGTATAGCACAACGTACACGACACACACACACAACACACACACCACACACACCACACCACACCACAGCGATAGTTGATCTTGGCATTCCCTGTCAGCATTTTCGGTACCCCAAACCATCGTCTAACGACCCGGTAAGTGATAGGCAGCGTATTCTTAATGAGACGAGACGAGACCAGCCTGCAACAGAACGCACCGAAGATGAAGCCATTGACTGACCACTTACTTGAAAACATCCCAGGGTTATTTATTAGTCGTATAGATCTGATCTCAAGTCGTCGTCCCCCCCCCCCGCCCACCCACCACCCCCCACCGGAGACCCTCGTTGTTGTCCGGTATGGTCCTCAAGTCCGCACTCCTCTGGCCCACTCCCGCGGCGCCGGTTGTTCGGACCCTCGGCGTCTCGTCTCGTCACGTCACGTCACGAAATCATAACCGACAGGACTGTTACTGTTTGTTGTTGTTGTTGTTGACCCCTTAGTCGTCGATCCTACTATAGTCGTCGCAAGCGGGATCCTTGTTGAGACTGTGTCATATAACAGCAGCAGCCTCCTCTTCCACCTCCTCCACCACCACCGTGCCTATTCTCCTCCCTCTCTTCCCAATTGCGTCCGCTGCGCGTCGCCGTCACGTCGGTACGTGGGCTCCACTGACGTCATCAGCCCCGGCCAATTACGACACAGCAAAAAAAATTAAAAATAAATAAAAAATAAAATAAAATCATATGACCTATACTCTCCCTCTACCGGCCCTAATGTGGTGTTGGTGCATAGTCGCTCTGCGCTTTGTCCGCTGTCTTCTCTGCCACCACAAGAGGCTCATAACAAGGACTCACTGTTCAATAATTAACCCAAATATTATTATTAACTCTGATATTGAGATATTGAGATATTCATCGCCTGGGCTACATTTACAATAGCTGGGGTTTTTTTTGTCTGTGTGGAAGGAATGGATTTTATATACATTAACGTTAACTCGACCATTTCATAAAAATCAGGTGTGTCTGTGTAGCCTTTATATATATATATATATATACATATATATATATATACATATATAAATATTGATATAACAGAAGCCACCCCGCACATCACATCTCTTTAGATAGCGTGGAAAATTGTTTGCAGACACACGCGCGCGCCGAGCTGGGTCTTGTGACCGACCCCGTGCGCGCACACGTCAAGCTCGCGCGCGACCGTCGCCGACCAGCCGGCACTTTTTTGGACGGGGGCCAAAAAAGGCAGTGAGGGTCACAGCACTGGCTCACTGGCTCACTGCAATAAGAACGAGAAAGTCACGACTCACACCGTAGGACGCGTGTTAAAACGGACCCGCTTGTCCAGTGTTTATGTTGTCAAACCATGTTATTTTCTTCTTCTTCTTCTTCTTTTTTAATATATATTCCGCATTTTAATGGGTTGAGCACATCATTATCACACGCAATTATTCGCGTGTGTGTGTGGTGTGTGTGTGTGTGTGTGTGTGTGTGATGAGAAACAAATAATAAACAATAAGCAGTGTGTTTATCGTTCCTTAATATAACCCCACAGCGCTCTGAGCTCGAGGCTGCTGGGACATAGTTCCGTAGTGCGCAGCAGCAGCAGCACGCGAGAGGAGAGACTGACGGCGGCGGTGTCATGGCGACCTTGAGGCAAGGTCACACGCGGTCTCTCCTGCATGCAGACACTGCAACTCCGCATCATCATCATCATCATCATCATCATCATCATAATGCTGCAGAGTCTGCATTATCACCATCAGCAGCACCCGAACAGGTGCTGTTGTGTTATTGTTATCCTATTTACTGGATGCACCCGTCAAACCTCAAGCCTTTTGGTTTGGGGGGGCGCTAGATTACCCCCCCCCCCCCCCCCCCACACACACACACACACACATTTTTTGGGAGGAATAAACACGTGATCGAGGATCAAGGTTTGTTTTATTGCGTAAGGAGGAGTACAGCACCACGGGGCCACCGCGTGTAACAGCCATGTATGCATGTGTGTGTGTGTGGTGTGTGTGTGTGTATGTGTGTGTGTCCATGCCACGTAGACACACGCAACGCGCAAAATGATTCTAAGATTTAGTAGATCATTCATATAGATTCTATCGTATGGGTGAGTGTGGGGTTGGGGGGTTCGGGGGGCGTATGTCAACAGTCGGATTTTCAGAGGAAGGAATGACTGGAGTCGAGGGCCAATAAATGGGCATCGCCTTCCACAGGTCGTGACCCCCGAACAGGTGTGAACAGCTGAAACACAAATAATGCATGCAAGTTGAGGGTTCGACACCCCGGGCCACCAAAGAAAAGAACCGACCACAAGGAATGAATAATCTAAATTATAGATCTCTTGGAATCGCCATCAACGGGACTCGTATATACTGCGACGATGCATTCTAAGCCCACATGCGATATGAGCAAAGGGCGAGAGGTAGTTCTATACTGTCTCTTGGTTTGGTTGCCCGGGGGATTTCAGTGATTAGAAAAGCGTAATATACGGTACGCCTATCCACGCCTGGCAGTTTGACATACGGCAGCAGCTGTCATCAACTATCGATCTGTGGTCTAAAAACAAACCATCACACACACGCACGCACACACACACACACACACACACACACACACACACACACACACACTAATTAAGAATAATTAATACAAATCAAGTATGCGACTATGGCTTCATAACCATTATCTTGTGGGAAGCGGTATTTACATATCTTCTTAGTCATAATAATAATAACAACAACACATTCCGTTGTACAGTAGCCAAAGCGCAGACGCGACCTCTAGTGGTGGCTCCCTGGAACGGCAGCGTACTGTAACCACGCCGCCGCCGCCGCAGCAGCAGCAGCATGTGTGTCATTGGATTCGAGGTCACCCGCTGTCACCGCACATCACCGGGGGAAAGCCGAGGCCAAGCTGAGCCCATCCCCCACCCTATTCCCTTCCCTGTCCCGGGACCGTGTCCAAGATATGCAGGGTTTATTATTGTTATTATTTTTATTTTTATTATTATTATTATTATTATTATTATACGCCCATTTAATGTAATGTAGTAATATATTGAACCCATTGTGTGTGTGTGTGTGTGTGTGTGTATGTGTGTATCTATATATCTATATATCTATATATATATTATTTATTTATTTATAAACAACTCGCCCAAAAAGTTTGAACGAACGTCCATAGCGTTGCGTGAGCCATTGCAACTCGTTACTTTAAGTGTATCCGTCCTACACTGCCATCTGGCGGCGAAAGAGAGGGCGGCACGTTGGCGCAGTAAGTGAGTGAGTGTGGCTGTCCACTGGACTCCTGGAAGTCCTCCAAAAGCACCCAGGCTGAATTCAGTGAAGGAACTAAATTGCCCATCATCGGTATGAATTAACGTTGTGTGACGTCCATGACTGGCTATGGCCAATAATAATAATAATAATAATACTGTATATTAAGAACTAGAATAACTGAGTGACTAATTATTGTTCTGGCATATTTTGTGTATACTTTCTGCTGTGACATCCATATTTTCCCATCTGGGATTATCTTATTTTATCGAACCATGTCTCGTGATGTCATTCTTACCTCAAAAGACACACGTGTAAGATCAGGGATCAACACTCCTGCCCAGCATGCCTTCGGGTCAGGCACTTGATCAGCCACCACAGTCGGTTCCTGGGGCTCTCTACCTCTCTGCCTATTTATCTATAATACATTAATAATCAATGCTCAATAATGGATATTTAATCATTATGATTTAATGTGCATAATTCTGAATACCCAAGGCATCTAAAATTTGTTGGACCACCAACCAATTTCATTACAAAAAACCTTTATTACACATGTGCAATACATATTGATTGAAACATTCTTTAAACTTGTAATGTAGTTGCATATATTGGTTACAAATATAATTATCTTTTTTTAACACTGGCCCTATTAAACCTGTTTATTAGTGTTGGCAGCATTTAGAACATGGAACATCATTGGTTACGGTAAAAGATTAGTGAAAAGCAAAGTTTACCAGAAAAACTTTGCAGAAACGCAATAATCATTGGTTAACGGTTCTTATGTACGAAAGACCCCAAACTTTCTATGACAAGTTTGCGATTAATTAAAGTTAATCGCAAAAAAACACAGAAAACGTAGCAATCCATACAAGGAAAACTTAGAACAGAAGATTGATTTATTGTTTTTCTTTCGCAGGCACAGTGTTGTTATTCAGCAGCAAGTTCATCATAGTCAGTACGTCTGGTGCTGAAACCACAAAATATGGTTTTTAAAAATGTCTTTTTTGGCGATCGTTGAGTACAGTGGTGGTCGTTAACCATGGGAGTGGACAGGCAGTGCAGCGATTTTACGGTTGATTGAACGTTATAAAGCAACCATGCGTTTCTCCTCCTCTTTTGTTAGTAATGCTGCACACATAAGCATTTTTTCCTGTGACATGTACTCTTTTACCATTTTAACTATCGTTAAAAAGTGCCGCAGTGTGAAAAATGTACATTTCCTGAAGAGTGGAGAAGGCTTGTGCAATTCTATATCAGGCTGAGACAAAACACGGAAGAACATTCAAGAATATAAGGCGTAAATTCTTCCTTATCTTTCAGTCAGGCACATATATGATCATGCTTGGGCCAAGGAATTCAAACAAGTGTCTTGGACGAAGGAGTCCAGTTAATGGGAGCCTGGTTCACCCCGTGTTTTTTTTTTTATGGCTTTCAAGGAGTTTATTCTACCTAGTGGACAGCCTGTCAGATGTACAGTATACTTCTGCAACAGCCGGCAGGTACACCGTTGGTTACACCCACCTCTCCTACAATGTCAAATGGGCAACGGCACGATGGACGGCACTATGGTTTCCGGTTAATTCATGACAGAATGGCTGAGGAGTTTCACATACACATTAATTTCTACGACCAATCATCTTCATATCGTAAAGATCAAACCACATGAACTAGTGACTTTGTTTGTCAATTTGACTGACTGCTACACACAGAATCAGAGACCCAGAACCATGGATACAAGCACCGATGTATAGCTGGAGGCCGTCGCCTGGCCTCAACTCTTGAGCCGACCCTCCGGCGGCTGCTGAGGCTCTCCGTTGGGCTGCTTCTTCTCAGAGGTGGGCGGCGAGATCTTGCTGCTGCTGCTCCTCCTCCTCCTCCCTCCCCGGGGAATGGGTCTCCTCTCGCGCCGTCTCTTGGGGTGGCGGGACCTCCCGCGTTTATCGGGTTGAGTGGGGTCCAGCAGAGGGTCCAGATGAAGCTTGCCGCTCTGCGCGTCCGAGGACTCGTCAATGAAGGCCAGGTTCTCACCGAAGTAGTCCAGCGGCTGGGAGAAGAGCGCGTCCGGGTAGGTCTTTTCCGGCTCCGTCCGGCTCCTTCACGTCGGCCACATGGTCCGTCTGGGTGGCCTGTGACGCCGCCTCCGAGCCAGACTCCGATTCGTTGGACGTGTACGAGGAAGAGGATCCAGACTCAGAGTCGGACTCGGAGCCGGACCCGGACTCGGAGCCGGATCCGTGCGTGCGCCGCCGATGTTCCGGATCGTCTGGGTTCACCGGAGCACCGTTGGCAGACACGCTGTGGCCGTGGCCCCCTCGCCCGCCGCGTCGCCGCTTCCTCCGATGGCGCCGGAAGGGGTCGTCGATTTTCCCGGGGATGCGGAAGTCCACGGACATGTTCTGGATGTTCTGGGTCCAGTCGGCGCCGCGGGCTCGTAGCTCCTCCATCTGTAGGGAGGATGGGAACGGGGGGGGGGGGGGGGGCAGGCAATCAGTCATTGAAAAGCAATAGAAACTAGAGGCTAAAGTTTAGCCTCTAAACGATACTTCTTCCGCTTCAGTAATTCAGTGACATCTGGTGATCTTTATGAGATGTGAAGACGATGTGTCATACATGAGCTTGGATGAGACATTAAGCTCCTCAGCTAGTCATATACTAAATGAACCGGAAAATGTCAACGTAAATGAATCGGAAAATGCAGCAGGAAAGATGGAATCAGGCCACGTGTCGCACTGACGTGTTGTTACATTTTTGGAGAGATCCACGGCAGGCAACTATTCAATATACTGTATCAATCAAGATATACAGTAAGTTGGCCTTAAGATGAGTTGAGCAGATGAGTGAGCAGAATGGCGGTACCTCCGCTCTGGTCTTCTTGGACAGAACACGGAGCCAGTTTCCGATCATGGTCAGGATGGATGCAAAGTAGGCCAGGCCCACCAGAATCCAGAACCACACCAACGGCTTGTACCAGGTGTCACTTCCTTCCACTCCAGAGTCACCTGAGAAACACCGGACATCATGGGAGTGCAATTGATTCAATTGGATTCAAACTTGTCAATCAAACCACTACAGAAAATGGTTGTGATTTAACTACACAATGCTACGCACATAGTGTTACTTTTTTGTCAAATGTTTTATTGTCCTAGTTTGTGGATTGATTGTAAGATGCAATATTTGTCAAGTTAATTCTGTCAGGTATACATTCTCTGTATACAATGTCCTGGGCCACCCCCACTTAACTATCCTGGACCATTGACCTACAACACTGGGTCTGGGTTCTGGTTCTGGGAAAGACACATCAAGATTTAATTGTTGTCGTTCAGCATTGATGCTCTCGGGAATCCTTCTGTGTAAAATGATTAATAATTCATCTCCTACTAGAGCAAAGGCCTGTAAATATTTGAAGAGGTACTGTAAATGAAGATTGTTTAGTGCCAGACGTCATAACCAGACGTCATGTCAACATGCGTATCAAGGTTGCCAGGCAGCAAGGTATGCCAAAGGCTTTCGGTTGGCCAGAGACATTTACGTTCCAAAGAAACATCGTTTTCAACACGTTTTCCTGGGTTGAAAACGGCAACGCATCCTACCTGCGACGTAGTCTCCGAACCCCACCGTCGTCAAGGTGGATGACGACAAAGTAGGCGGACTCCAGAAGAGTCCATCCCTCCACCCTCCGGAAGATGAAGATGGGCACGGCTACAAAGAGCACCAGGCCCAGCAGGATGGAGAGAACCGCCGAGATGATCCTCACGATGGTCGGACTCACCCGCCACTTCTGCCAGGGACCACAAGCAACAGGACTCGGGTTATAGATGTACTTATTGTGGGGATGTACTTATTGTGGGTTAAAGTGTCTTGGACGAAGGAGTCCAGTTAATGGGAGCCTGGTTCACCCCGTTTTTTACGTTCTTCTGCCAGGGACCACAAGCAACAGGACTCAGGTTATAGATGTACTTATTGTGGGGTGGGAGGGAGGGGGGGGGGGGGGGTTGTTGCCGCATTACAAGAGCTCTGCTCTCATAGACAGAAGATAATATTGTTAAAGTGATGGACAACAGAAATCCATGATAATGTTATTATAGGTTATCGAGGTTATCCTTATTACTCTGTTTAATGTTCAGTGTGAGGCACCCAATTGCACAAAAGCACATTCCTTTTTTTGGAAAAACAAAGGCAATAAAGCTGTTTCTGATTCTGAGGTGTGCATTTAGGCATGGGAAATGATGTTGTCCTGTTATCCATCATTTTAAGTAAAAAAAAATTGCGGTGGATTGTGAAAGCGGAAGTCAATGTGTTGGTTTGAGAGACCACTAACCAAGAAGAGAGTCTCTACTTTGGCGATGGCCTTCCTCAGAGTCGTACCCAGGTGGTCTCCCACTCCGGCCAGCAGAAAGCCAAACATGGGGATGCCTATCAGCGCATAGCAGATACAGAACAGCTGGCCGCCCTCCGTCTTGGGAGAGATGTTACCGAACCCTAGCAGACGGGATGATGTTACAAGACTTCCAATGTTAAACAGCATTCAAAACTCAAAATTCAATTCAGGTTCAAAAGACTTTATTTTTCCGTTAGGAACTTCCTTTGCATGGTCCAAGGTTACAAATGAGTGGCTGTGAACTGGAATATAACTCTTTATATTCTCAGGATGGTGAGATCAGAATCGTCTGAATTGGAGATTGAAACGACTGAGCCATCGAGGTCCACTCTGGACACGTCTGGGATGTTTTCACTTTTTGATTTGTATTTTAACTGGTTTATTGTATATGTCATTATATTAATTCCCTGTACTGTCTGTAACTGTCTTACATATTATCCTTGTGTTTTAAAGGTGCTATATTTAACACATTTACCGTACTAAATCATAAATGGTAGAGTCTCGTATAATGTTGCACTAGACTCGTCTTGGGCTCGTGTTCGTATCCTGAACGTGGCAAAACACGCGTGAGCTACGAGTCTGGAGTGGAGGGCGCGGGCGGACACTACTCGCTTTGGGTACTAGAAATGCGCTCAATAAATTATTATTATTATTATTATTATTACTCTCCAAAATTGTGAATTTGGACTGCAGTACCCATCTTAAACACACAGTGTCACTGTTACATATAGCACCTTTAAGTGTGTGATGCCGCTTATCAGGCATCTGCTGCTTAAGAGCTACTTGGCCTCAGCGAGCTTTAACTAAAGGTCAAATACGATGGTTTCCCGGCCCACCCACCGATCGTGGTGATGATGGTCCCCGAGAAGAAGAAGGCGCTGGCCAGATCCCACTGGCTGGTGAAGGCGGTGGAGTTACTGCTCAGATCCACTCCGGCACCGACCGCATCCGCCACCTCCTGGAGGAGCGGGAAAGACACAGGATGTTTGATTCCATAGATAGTTACTCTATTCATCCCCAAAAGAAAGTCACAGTGGTTCCAGCAGCTCCTCTGAATGTCTTCTCGTGTACATCTTATGTGTGGGTCTACAGACAATAACAATAAAATAGCTAATAAAATAAAATAGCTAAAATAATGTTTACAATGACCTTATAGCTCATCCTTAAATGCCAGTTACAATACATGTTCCCTACCTTTTTGTCATACATTTATTCTATTCAAAAAATGTTGTGGCGCTGTAATGCTCAACATCGCCACTGTGAGGCACTGATACTCCCTCGTGTCACAGCTCCACTGACTGCTGTGCTGCGTGATGTCCATCCTTCCCTAATCCTTTCTATATCACAGAGGTAAACATCTACAACATAGTTTAATATATTAGCAGTGGGAAAATATTCTCAGCTTAATCATGTCCATGATGTGGTCATTCCATGTATCTTGGGTTACACTTTAGACAAACAAACATGTATGCCGACATCTTAAAATACACACAGGAACACATGTGACACAGTGGTTGCATGCGTTCCTGTTTAAATGTTTTCAGTGTTGACCCTGGTTACCGCTGCTGTTGACCTGAGCGAGTCTGCGGTCACCTCATTTACTGTCGGAGTGACTGGGCTTGATTTGTTATCGACCTACTTGAACGCTGTTTAAATGTGTCTCTTTATGTTCTCGTTTCTAAAAAAATAAATAAATAAATTTATGATCCCCACCCCCCTCTGCAAACATTGACAAGCATCCTGTGATTCCTGTCTACAGTCTGCCAATATGGCGGCCCGCCCCCCCGCAACAACTGGTTTACTGCTTATCTTATACGGTGGGACCGCCGCCACGCCGCCCGTTGTTGTATTTTTATAACTCGACCTCAGCCCACCTGTCGCCCGGCCCACCGTCCCCCAGGGGTCGCACACAACATAGCAGCACAGATATAGCTGCACAACGCCCGGCCGCAACATAGGCTACATACGTAAGCGGGGGGATTAAGTAGGTAGGTTGTCACGGCAACATTGGATATTTCTCGTCATATTTTAAATGACAAAAAAAAAATTGGGAAAGATAAAACCACGAATCAATGAACCATCAGCCTTACTGTAGCCGTCTAATTCAGAGATTCATCAAAATGGCGGCTGTTACTTGATGGGCTATACACGCCTAGAATGATGGAGTCCTTTTTTTCACGATGGCTCTCACCCCATTTCTTTTTAACTCATATAGGTTCATATAAGTTCTTTACTTACCCTTTAATACCTGCCTCTATATTTCAGACCTCTACTCTATACAGTTTTTGATTTATGTGGTCATTTGGCGAGCGCCGTTATACTTTTATCCAAGGCCACTTACAGTTACTTAACGTGATCAATGTCAACTTAATGTCATGAGTGAGCAGGTAGGGTTTCATCAGACGCCTACAGGCTGCGAACGTTTGACTCCCAGCCGGAAGGTGGGAGTCACCCACCCTCCCCTTAGCCACAACGCAGTACACTGTCCTGTCCTGGATATATTGGTGTCCGTGCGTCATTTGCTGTAAGTACAGTTGATTTATATTGCGCCTTTCAGAGACAGGCGGCCACAGACTGTGATACAAGGGAAAACACACAAAACACACATAAAAACAGAAAGCAGAACCAATATAGTGCAATACGAAAGCCTCTCTAGAAAGATGTGAGTCCCATCACCTCTTATTTTAAACAGTCGTGACAGGTGAACAGTTCCACAGGTGTACATTCTAAGAGGTGTTGCCAAGTAAGATACAGGCGTACAGGTGTACAGTTCAACAGGGTGCAGCCATACCTCGATGAGCGCCTGCAGGTCGTCGGGACTGACGCAGGTGAAGTTGAACAGGAAGTCGCGGCGTGTGTCCTGCAGGTGGATGTGCTGGCCCTCCTCCTTGGGGGCCTCGAGTGTGCGGAACACCACGGCCCCCAGGATCAGGTACAGCAATACCCCCGTCAGGATACCCAGAAGGGTGGAGCAGCGCATTCTTACACCTCCACTCAGGCTCAGAGAAGGCTGCTGCTGCTGTTTACCTCCACCCCCTTCACCACCAGCTTCCTCCTCCTCCTCCTCCTCCTCCTCCTCCTCCTCTTCGCTCGGGGGGGCGACTACTGCAGCTGGGCGACGGGTTAGCACAAAAAAAAAAACACCACAAGAAACGGCGAGATTAGCCGTGCGGTATGGAGCGCTAATATGTGTAATATGTGTTGGAGCGGCGCCAACACATATTACATGACTGCACATTAACTGCGGGGCGAGCGGATGAGGCCAACCGCAGGCGCACGGCCGATGGGCTGCTGATGGCTCGGTCAGAGAAAGACACTCGGGTGCACGCTCGTGAAGCGATCTACAGGGAAGTGCTGGGGTAACCAGCAGCCCACCACCACCACTTGTAGCCACCGCTAACCACACACACATCACTCATCACTCACTTGTGACTCCGAGTGGAGTGGCGCGGAGATGGACTCTTGCGCCACCAGGGGAACACCAGTAGCGGCAATATCACCAATATCACCGTCGCCAATATCGCCGTCGCCACCGTGTTCCGCTCACCTGTCCCGTGGGTCTCGCCGTCGTCTCTTCCAGACGTCCTTCTCCCGATGCTGGAGGATGGACTCTCTGGACCCGTAACCACGGTGATGGCTGTCCGCTTCACAATCGGAAGCGGGCGACACTGGGGGAGAGAGACAGTACGTTTCCATGCAGAGGGATAGAAAGAGAGCGAGAGCGCGACAGCGAGAGAGAGACAAAGTATCATCGCACTGTATTAGTTTGACAATGTGGTCCTGTCTGGTTAGGGGTTCGATTCCCTCTCTCACTCAATGGGGTAGAGCAAGGCTTAACACTGACAGGGTTAGGGGTTTGAATCCCTGTGAATCCAATGGGTAGAGCAAGGCATTAACCGCTGCAGGGTAGGGGTTCGTCACTGGGGAGGACAGCCCACGCTAAGAATGCATCCACACACAGAATTGACTTTTTGGGATAAAAGTGTTGGATGCTCCAAATGAGCGTCATGGAGAGAGGGCGGGACTTCTGATAGAGAGATATCTGACCGTTTCAGAGATTGCTTGGTCAAACTCTGTCAAAACTTGTCATGTTGTGCTGTGTGTTACTGTGTTGTTTTGTGTGAGAGGGGTCCCTGAGAGGTCATTGGTTTCGTAGTCCTGATGGATGAAGGTTGAAGGCTTGGATTACTATTACTATTTTATTGATGTCATTAGCAGGAGCAGTTTGGGCATCTTGCTCAAGGACGTACACAGGTTAGACTGCGGACGTTGGGGGGGGTCGAACCCAAAACCTTTTCAGCTGGGAGTTAGTTGGTGTGTAGTTGAAAACAAGTACACCCTAAGTGCCGGCCTAGCCCATGATGGCAGCCGGTCCTCAAAGAGCATTTTACAAATGCTTTGAGGTTGATATAATATGTAATATACATGAAAGGACAATGCAGGGAGGAAACATCCGTTTTAAACGATATTTCCTCGTAATCCATTCGCAGATTTCCTTGTTCGGCTGCTTATGTTGGACGGTTACAGGAATCCATTTCAAAACATACCCTGTAATGCCCTCACACTTATGTTTCGTGTCACCCCACGTTATTTGTTGTGTAAAAATGAGCCCAAGTCAAAGGGACATTTTATGTTTATAAATATACTGTATACCAATTTAATTAATTTAATTAATTAATTTGTTTTTTTTTATGTTTGGATCCTATAGCTTAAAGCAGTTGGCCCCACAGACACACTTGGCAGAGACAGAAATGAGTCTCGTAAGAGAAACAAACTTGACGACATCGACAGTTGGACCAGAGCCCTGAGGTATAGGAGGAGGGCATCTGGACACAAAATAACATTAAGGAAACCTGGGTCGGAAATTACAGCGTCCAAACTACGGCGGGCGTGGTGTAAGAAGCTGATGTTGTGATCAGAGATGTTGGCGGGGGGGGGGGGGGGCTGCGACAGGACCCCGCCCCCCTGTCCATAGCTTCCCATTACATCATCAAACGTTGACTCAGATGCTTATACAGTTTGTAGCCTACATTTGTTCTTCAGAGACTAAATACGCCTTTAATACGCCGATATAATGGAAGTGAGCACATTGCAGGCTGCTTACCAACATGACCAACAGCGGCATCGTGTCTGAGCAGTACTGGACTTTCAGGCAAAATGCAAAGTAGATAATAGACTAGTTGTTACGACGGTTTAAATGTCAAATGTAAAAAGTGTAAAAATACAGTTGTGGAATTTATTTTTTATTTTTATTTTTGAGCCAGCCTTCATTCAGAAGTGGTTCAAGTCGGCCCCAAATATTTGTGGCCTATTGACATGACATGAGCATGCGTGACATCTAAACCCTACTTTCTAGTTTTATCCACAGCTGTATACTTGGGTGGGGTTTAGGGTCCATTAATCAGCAGCCCCACCCGAATACCTCTTTCATGGGTGGGGCCCCACCATAGAAAGGACAACGGTGGGACGGGTGAAGCAGTCCATGCCCCATATACTGTACACCCACCCCACCTCAGGGTGGGTGTAGTCCCCCCCCCCCCCCACGGTTCTGATGCGATGAGCAGTTTCGTTTTTTTTTTATGTAATCACTTGGATTGAAACAGTGACACTCTGGGGGAATTTTTTGAACAAGAATGGATTTCCTTTTCATTTATTTTCCGTAAAGTCGTAAGCTTGCAATCAACTCGCTTGTACACGCTCCAGAGGAACACAGCCGCTGCCCTTGCAGTCAGCAGAACCCCTGGCTGGCACTCAATAGGAGACCAATAAACTGTCACTGTGACAGTAAAATACCCCTTCCCCTTCCAGAACGCCTTTAATAGCACCCCCAAACCCAGAGGCACCGTCCATTTACAAAATGGGAGACCTGGACACTCTGTGGATGAGCTTTGTTTGCAAAAAAAACCCAAGTAATCATCGTCTTAACTATGATGCAGACTAATGAACAGAGTTGGACTACCAGAGGCATGATAGTTGCTGAGGTATCATAGCAATGGAGTAAAACATCAATACTTTAAATATATATAAGCACTGTCCCAATATCCCCAATATCAATCTACATCCTTTCAATATCCATATCAATATCATCATAACATTTAGACCATATTAGCCACGTTTCCATTCAATGTCAATGTATATCTACATCTCTGGTCAAAATGCCTGTAGTATCACCAACACATTTCACGTCAGTCTCAATAACAACAACAACAACAACAACAACAATGTGTGAAATCTAGTAAATATGAACAATAAAATAAACACAAGAACCCACCTCGAGGAGCAGGGCAGGGAATGCAGCAGTGGCAAGTGGCAACACAACTACAGAGAAATATTATAAAGGTTTGTCAGAGCCAGTGGAGGGGGGGGGGGGGGAGGGAGAGGAGAGAGAGAGAGAGAGAGGCGGGAGAGAGAGAGAGAGAGAGAGAGAGAGAGAGAGGGAGGGAGAGAGAGAGAGGGAGAGAGAGAGAGAGAGGGAGAGAGAGAGAGAGAGAGAGAGAGAGAGAGAGAGAGAGAGAGAGAGAGAGAGAGAGAGAGAGAGAGAGAGAGAGAGAGAAGGCAGCAGCAGCAGCAGTAGTAGTAGCAGTAGCAGTTGTAGTAATACTGCTGCATCCCCACCCCCTCATTTGCACTGAGGCTCCCCCACGAGGGCTACAGGCTGGCGACCACCCCAAACCAGCCCCCCAAACCAGCCCCGCAAACCAGCCACCCAAACCAGCCCCCCAACCAGCCCACCCAAACCAGCCCCCGCAACCAGCCACCCCAAACCAGCCAGCCGGTCTCTCGGTCAGTCGTGTTGCCGGTATCTTACCTCAGAGAGAGAGAGAGTTTCGACGCGGAGGAGACCGCTTGGAGAGATGCCGCCAGCAGGAGGGCGTGTGAGACGGAGAGAGAGTTGTAGAGAGAGAGAGAGAGAGAGAGAGAGAGAGAGGTAGAGAGACTACCGCTGAGTTCACAGGAATACAAAAGACTCTCAATCAAACAGACTTCATTGGGAGGTGGAGGAGGAGGACAGGGGAGTGATGGAACGGAGAGAGAGGAGAGCGAGAGAGATGGAGGAGAGAGGGAAAGTCAGGGGGAGAGGATCGAGGACGGAGGAGGGGGGAGTTGGTTACAGCGTAGAGGAGAACGAGGGAGAGAGAGAGAGAGAGATGAAGAGACATAGCTAGAAAGAGTGATCTAGAGGTATGAGAGAGAGAGAGAGAGAGAGAGAGAGAGAGAGAGAGAGAGAGAGAGAGAGAGAGAGAGAGAGATGGAGGAGAGGTGCAGGACGGTGGGCGTGGCCGGAGCACGCTGCCCCGTGAAGCCACGGCGGTGAGCAGACCGACCAAGTGCTTTTATCCCTCCGGCGGGCTGCAGGATCCGCGGTGGGAACGCACGGCGAATCACAGCTGAGGGATGCGAGCAGCTGAGCGGGCGGGTTAATCACTGGGCTCCTGTGCCAGCGTTATTCAGTCTGTTCCTAGAGTCACTGACAGCCTAGCGCCGGCTGCCCCGGGGAGGGGGGGTGGGGGGGGTGGGTTACTGCCCTGGTCTGATGGTCTTGATATATATGTAAACATCAGGGAGACACACACACACACACACACACACACACACATATTTCCATAAGCACATACACAAACACAGACAAGAAGGCACACACATACACACGCACAAACACAGGCGGACAAACACACACACACACCTACACACATATATAGGTGGACACACACACAGGCAGGGACACACATGCACACAAGCGGACACACAAACACACATACTCTGGCAGAAAAATACACACACACCCCCCTCCACACACCACACACACACACACCACAACACACACACACACACACACACACACACACACACACACACACACACAACACACACACACACAACACACACACACACACACAAAGGTCCAAAACGAGTGGGACAGCAGTTCTGTCAGCTGAGTGGGTGCGGGGTGAGAGAGAGAGAGAGAGAGAGAGAGAGAGACGGTGGGAGAGAGTGGGGGGAGAGTGGGGGAGAGAGAGAGAGAGAGAGAGAGAGAGAGAGAGAGACGGTGGGAGAGAGTGGGGGGGAGAGAGAGAGAGGGAGAGAGAGAGGGAGAGAGAGAGAGAGAGAGAGAGAGAGAGAGAAGCTCTACATCCAGAACAGCATTTAATATAAAACATAAGACAACATTTAAACAGCCGTGAACTCATACAGTGATGGTCTAATGTGGAAGGCCTGGGATCGCCTTAAGAAGGTTTTATTTGGTTTAAATTGATACAGTATTCATTTACACCAAATATAGCTGCTTATAAGTGGTGTGTAATGCATGAGAAAACACCATGGAACTACAAATAGTTGACTTTGCAGACATTAACTTGCCATATGTGTTATAAAAATATAATAGATGTTTATGTACATTATGTGTACGTTAACGTTTCTGTTCCCTAATGGCGGCAAGTTCTGTTGTCAAAACCATTGTAAACGAGGGTCTCCAGTAAGGCGTCTCTTAGACATAAATTAAGAACAAATACACATTTTTAAGGATAACTTTGGGATTTTTCAACATGGACCCCATTTTCCCATCATTTTGGGTCTAAGTGTGTAATGCAGACAACAATTCTTGAGCGTGATCAGGTATTGCGCAACAGCGATTCAACATCTGCATCGCACCCCATCAATGTTTGTCCTCTAAGATTGTTCGATTTTGCCGCTAACAGGCTCAGATTGTTGTTATAAGTGTCTGACAATATCAAGAAAAGGATCCCTGCTGAGCAATACAAACTCTTTCCTTTATCTTTTGCTCGATCCGGTCCGTTCGTTACCACGTTGAACCAAATCTCGCCCGAGGAGAAGTCTCGCTCTGACATCTCGCGAGAGAATGACTTGAACGTCCTTTGGATAAACAACTAAGCTCTATCTTTCTGTTCGTCCAACACAACAAACTCTCTCCCCCGGCACTCCTCTCTCCAACCCTCACTCATGTTCCCAGCGTTCTCTCCCCTGCAACAACTCAACTCTTGCAAGAGACAAGAGCGAGATTTCTCCTCGAACTGAGATTTGGTTTGTAGGGATCCTTTCCATAATGTTATCAGAAACGTATATAATAACAACAATCTGAGCCTGTCGGTGGCAAATCTAGGACTTTTGGAGGACATAAATTGATGGGGAAACGATTACATTGGAGACGTTTCCCGGCTGACAGCTTAAGCACTCTCACTCAATACCGGATCAATTGCAAAATAATTTCACTTGGACCAAAATTATGATAAAACAGGGTTCCGGATGAAAAATCCCACAGTGGTCCTTTCAACTTCTTTTTGGATGCTGACGCGGGGGAACGCAGACATCCCCGTCTCCGGCGCTCCGGCTTAAGTCGCTCTTCTCAGCCTCTTAAAACACATTCTTATGAGGGATCAGATTCCATCACCGTGCTCTCTCCTGCGAGCAGATCCCTGGCAGAGAAGCGTTTCATAACTCGCCTGTATTACTGTAATATCACGTCCCGCTCTCACACACCCCCCGTGGCCTCGGCTAACACTTGGCAAGCTGCGGGACCGGGACTCACTGCACAGACGGTGAACAACAAGCCACGGCTGCAGCGTCTCAGGAGAGCGATGATCAGCGGGGCCTAATGTTCCTTTACTTTTTGATTCTGGTTTTCTGTGGAGTCCATGTCAATATTTATCACATCATTTATCACAGGCGGCTGTAGGCAGGAATTGAGAATTGTAAAGAGCAGAGCAGAAAAAAGAAGAGATTTTGAAATAAGCACCCCCCCCCCCCCCCCCAAAAAATTAAAAAGTTTCCTGACTCTCTGCTTCCTCTCTCGCTATGAAAACAATGTGTGTGTGTGTGTGTGTGTGTGTGTGTGTGTGTGAGTGAAAGTGGTTGATAGGCAAGATATATTCCGGGAACCAATCAGGGAATAGATGCTCTGATTGGTCAAATATTAGCCAGAAGCGGGCTAAAATCTAAATAGTCTCATACAGGCGCAGTCCAACGGAACAGATATTTATTCACTGACAAGTAGCTGATGGATATCTATGTCATTTCTAACTAATTACACTCAAATTGCAGCTCTAGGATCTTACCTGCAGCGACTTTAACTCTGACTTCAGTTGAAGCAAGACGTGTGGCTCCTACTGCTTATGCTTGATGGAGTTTATGTTACCACACAACTAGGCCGGTACAACGAAGGGGAAATTATGAATGAATTATGACTGGCATTCATTTTCATTCAGATTCCTCACACAAGCAAAAACATACATTTGTCAGATAAACACAGCATTTATGTTATAGGAACCATAGAAATACTATAACGGCTCGCTAAATATCTATTTGTTTTTCACATACATTTGATAATAATAATAATTTCATCATAATAAATAACAAATGATAATAACAAAATTCTTACTTTAACTCAAACCCTCACATCCACCACAACCAAGTGCATCGTGACATTTACTTTGTCATTTAATGAAAGACTATATGTAACGTGTAAGACAATACTCTTCAATACTCCTCCCCAGCTCTCTCTCTCTCTCTCTCTCTCTCTCTCTCTCTCTCTCTCTCTCTCTCTCTCTCTCTCTCTCTCTCTCTCTCTCGAATGCAAGGTGTGTCGGCCCTCATCCTTGCTGGAAAGGCTGAATTTGATTTGTTGTATGCACTCACCAAATAAACTGTTAAATACATTTCAGCCCCTTCAACTCAATCTGTGTAAGAGCTGCCTTGTCTTGCTCGGAGGCAGAGAGAGAGAGAGAGAGAGAGAGAGAGAGAGAGAGAGAGAGAGAGAGAGAGAGAGAGCGAAAACAGGTATCTTGGATGGCTCTGAGTGTAGCAGAGTGTAGCCCAGCAGAGATTTACTGCGTTAGGATGGAAGACGTGACACGCTGCTGGTGCTCAGCGGACGGGAAAATCGGCTGCAGAAGATTAGTTTTGGAATACATCACTGTCTAGGAAGTGCGGGGCATACCACTGATACGTTGAAAATGGCTATACAGTACGTCTCTTGATTCCTACTGTAACAAAAAAAACACCACCATTTTGTTTTGGATATTTCAACGTCTGTTCTCATTGATAATGCTGCAGAAACGACTTGTTATTTAGAGAGGGTTGTGTTCAGTTGACGAGGACAGAACAGTCATTGTGACATAATCACTGGAAAAAGTTGTCATACCTGGTCCTTTAATAACCACACCTTCATCCACATGATTGATGTACAGAAATATATATATACAGTAAGTTATATAATATAATATATAACTTATATACATTTAGAATCTGGACCAAGACCATTTCTTTGTAATCACAGAACTTCAAAAGAAAAAGAAGAAGAATCTATAGCACCTATTCACATGCAGACACCCTATAGTCGTGCGTGTTCTCACACTCAAAACATAAGCATCCTTACTTTTTTCCCTCGGGCTTTGATTCCGATACGCTCTCCTTCCCGCAGGTCGTTTCAACGTTATATAAGGAACCTACATCCACAGGGAGAGATGGTTATGAGCAGGTTAGTTACGATTATTAGTCACAATTAGCGACGGTCAGGAACAAGGCGGCCCCGCGGACGACAAGGGTTTGCGATCGCAAGGAACAACCAACGCGGCCGGGGGGACGGCGGACAGCGAAGTGAGCGTCTGATGACTTCACGTCGACGATGAAGAGCATTTTTCAGCTTTTCAATTAAGGCATCAGGCATTCATGATCTCTTTCTGCCATTTGTGATGACACAGGGCCTTCTGCCGGACCGCGCATTGACTGATTTGCTAACGTGTGCAATTTCGGCAGCTAAAGAGGCACTTTAGACTTAGCAGGGAAAAGAGAGAGAAAACACACGCGCGGTATTGATATCCTCTGGTAAAAGCAACAGGGGCTGAAAACATGGAATTATGGAAGAAAAATGAATACAATTAAAACTAACAAACGGGTTGTAGGCCTACAGGCCAATTTCAATATAATTCAACATAAGGCATCTTGAATAAAGATGCTACATAACTTGGCCGACTCAACAACTTTACAAAAGGCTTGTTTAATTGATCAAGGGCCTACTGGTATGGCCAGCAATGACATTCACTCAATTGATAGAAATTAGATTAGTCTTATAGGCTATTTGCAAGTTATAAAAGTGTGCAGATTTTGGGGTATGCACAAGTTATTCCAAGTGAGAGCGATCTTCAAACTAAACAGTTCAATGGACAACAACAACAAAATGTGTAGGCCCTAGGTCATTTGTAGATTGGCTAAATTAGATTTAAAATATTATAAGAGATTAGCAGCTCCATCGTTTTGTTCAGAAACTGGTTGTGAAACTTGTGTGATTCATAAGACAGCTGAAACACCATGAGAAGCGCCTGCGCGTTCTTCACACCTTGTATTGATCCGCCAAGAATCCATTTAGGCCGTTAATCAAATTCCCGCCAATGGCTAAAGGCTTTTAACATGGACCGAGAGGAGGTGTGTGTGTGTGTGTGTGTGAGTGCGTGTGGGGTCGACAAAGGAGTCAGAGAAGGAAACGGCAGCAGAGAAGATATTAAGAGTAATTAACTGTGTGCGTGTGTGTTGTTGTGTTGAGTGTTCAGATGAAGACAATGTTCTCAATCTCATTATCTGTATATATAAAGAGTGACACCAATTAACTTTTAAAAGGTCAGTAGTCATTTCCAACTTGTGATGTCACAACTGGATAGACTTTGAAACGGCTTGTCATGACATATCCCCCACACACTCCATTCGGAGCTATTGGGTATTGGTATACGTACATTTTCAAGTGATATTCACAAGAGAGGGACACACACGACAAATGAACACATCACATTTATTAACAGCAGTAGCAGAGTCAGTGACATACAATGGAATGGAAGATCATAGGAAACAGGAATTATACTGAAGCAATGTAACAGCTACTGTTTAGCATCTCTCAGACGGGCCTACTATAGCACCCTGGCTGGCTCCTCTAACGACAGCTGCATGGTTAGACAACTGGATGATTACGTAACACAAAGAGAATGGAGATTTGATTCGTTGACGTGTCTGAGTTGTGGTCTTAAAGGCCCCCAATGTTACCACCAGGTGAGAGTGTGATGAGTCATTACCACCAGTCAGAAGTGGAAGGGTCCGCCCACACATATGATAGGCTGGTAGACTGACCCATCTGACCCTAACCGGTAAGCTTATCTATCCATCATACATCTGGATGGACACTCCCACTTGATGTCCATGTTGTGATGTCACATGACACCTAGTCACATGACAATTTTGAAATGGCTTATAATGGCCAATGACGCAAACCCGGTGGTAGAATAGGGTTCCTTTAATAATGCCGTCCACAAAACTAGCTGGTTATCTTATGTCATTTTCTTAGCATTTTGGATCGATATCATTTTACATTTATACTTAAAAAAAAAAAAAGAAAGTATTTTTTTATTTTATTTTGTTATTTTATTACTTTATTGTTGTCCCTTCTCACCGACTAGCCTGAATACATCACGAGTGTAGTTTATTAAAAAGGGGATTGTAATAAACTGAACAATGTGTACTTGGCTGTATAAAGATGTAAAATTATCTCTAGTCCTACGTTTTAGTCAAAATCAAAAACAACAGAAATTACGTATAGGCCCAACAGAAGGTTTCGCATCACCATTTTTAAAAGACTTTCACTCTAATAAATAGACAATGTTTAGTGAATCCATCTTAAATTACAGAAATTGGAAGAATTACTGGAAATGTCGATAACAAGAAATAAAACTTAAACAGAATGCTGCGTGGGCAGTCTTTTGTTGTTTATGTGGAAAGTGTCGCGTCAACCGTCTCAAAGACTCTGAATGGTCACCTCTTAACCAATCAGAACAGCTTGATTATGCTCTCCCGGGACTTGCCGACGCCAACCCATTTGACTGAAGAGGAAAAAACAAAACAAAAACCATAAAAATAAATAAAAAACCGCAGAAGATGAAACATGAGCTGCATTTTCCTGAAAGACGTGGAGTAGCTTAGTTACATTAGAGCAGACACTCACCCACTCACACAGGCAGACAAACACACACACACACACACACACACACACAGGCAGACACACACACACACACACACAGGCAGGCAGACAAACACACACACACACACAGTCAGACACTCACCCACACAGGCAGACAAACACACACACACACACACACACACACACACACACACACACACACACACACAGGCAGACAACACACACACAGCACACACACACACACACACACACACACAGGCAGACAAACACACACACACAGGCAGACAAACACACACACACAGGCAGACAAACACACACACACAGGCAGACACTCCACCCACTCACACAGGCAGACAAACACACACACCACACACACTCACGACCACTCACACAGGCAGACAACACACACACCAGGCAGACAAACACACACAGGCAGACAAACACACACACACACAGGCAGACAACACACACACACACATGCAGACAAACACACACAGGCAGAGACACACACACACACACACAGGCAGACAAACACACACACACAGTCAGACATTCACCACTCACCACAGGCAGACAACACACACAACACACACAGGCGACAACACACACACACACACAGGCAGACACACACACACACACAGGCAGACAAACACACAACACACCACACAGGCAGACAAACACACTCACCCACTCACACAGGCAGACACACACACAGGCAGAGACACACACAGCCAGAGACACACACACACAACAGGCAGACAAACACACACACACACACAAGCAGACTGAGACATATGCATGCAGCCCCCCCAACCCGCGGTCTGGCCCCCCCATACCTGGGACCTTGCAGGAAGTCCTCTATGTAGTGGATGTAGTCCCGGGCCTGGGAGGGCAGCTCCTCCAGGCTCCGGGCCCCCTCCGTGCTGCAGCACCACCCGGGGAGCGTCTTGTAGTCCACAATGACCCGCGTCAACACATCCATGTTGGCTGGTGGAGACGGACACACACACACACACACACACACACACACACACACACACACACACACACACACACACACACACACACACACACACACCACACACCACACACACACACACACACACACACACACACACCACACACACACACACACACACACACACACACACGAATGAATGAATGAGATTTCGCCTGCCACCGATATGGCTTCTTACTACAGGTACTTTTTATTTTTTTTTGTATGGAGTATTTTGTCACTAAGCAGAAGCTGTGTGTGTAAGTGTGTGAGTGTGAGAATGTGTGGGAGAGAGAATGTGTGAGAGAGACTGTGAAAGAGTGTGTGTGTGAGAGAGAGAGTGAGTGTGAGAGAGTGAGTGTGAGAGAGTGAGTGTGTGTGAGTGTGAGAGTGTGAGTGTGTGTGTGTGTGTGTGTTAGGGGTCGACCGATATGGTCTTTTTCTGGGCCGATACCGATTATTAGTAATTAGGGGTCGATAATTGGATCTGATATTCATAATTTTTCAGATTATTGGAATCGTTATTTTGTATGATCTGATTGCAGTCGCCTCTCTCTGGCTCAATGTCTCGCCGGCAGCATTATTGATTGGCTATACATCACGGGTAAAAAATAGCCAATCTGTACTCCGTATTTGTGGGAGACATGTGGGAAAGAGGTCGCCAATCAGTCTGCAGTGTTTGTCTCGACACGCCCATTCGCTACGATTGGCGGCGCAGCCAAAATAACACGACAAAAGCCAATCGGTCTGCAGTGTTTTGGCTCGACACGCCCATTTATAGTATAAATGGACACGCCCATTTATAGTATAAATGGCCGCGTCCACCTGTGTGTGTGTGTGTGTGTGAGTGAGAGTGAGAGTGAGAGAGAGAGAGAGTGTGTATGAGTGAAAGACAGAGTGTGTTTGAGGCGAGTGTGTTTGAGGCGAGTGTGTGTGTCCACTTACCAGGGAAGCTAGGCAGCGGCTGTCCGTCCACCCTGTAGACGATGCCCACCTTGATCTCGGGCAGCGTGTCCAGGATGTCGAGCTTGGTCAGGGCAATGCTGCACGTCAAGAGTGAGACACGAGTACAGCATCAGTATCAAGCAACTCCCTCACTCATATAAAACAGCGGGTGAAGGTAGCGGGAGGACACGTCCGATCTCGGCCTCGGCGTGTGCCAAAGCAATATCCGAAATATGCAACGTAAACGGATATCTGACGGAAATGCCCACCCTTCTCTTTCCCCCTAACCATGACTGAAAGCCCCGCGCCCTCTCTCGCCGCTAACCCCATGTAACTGAAAGCCCCGCCCCCTCTCTCGCCGCTAAACCCATGTTACTGAAAGCCCCGCCGCCTCCCTCACCGCTACACCCATGTAACTGAAAGCCCCACCGCAAACCCATGTTACTGAAGCCCGCCCTCCTACCGCTACCCCATGTAACTGAAAGCCCCGCCCACACCTCCGCCACTACCATGTAACTGAAGCCCGCCACCAGCTTACCATGTAATGAAGCCCCACCCCTCGCCGCAACATGTTACTGAAAGCCCTCTCTAGCCTAACCATGTAACTGAAACCCCGCCCCCTCTCTCGCCGCTTAACCGACCCAGGTAAACTGAAAGCCCGCCCCCCTCCGCCAATAAGGCTCACGTGCGAGCCATGCCCGTTGCCAGGTGCTTCCGTGGTGTGGGGTTGAAGGAACACCCGGGAGCGAGGTTAGATCGGCGTGTGCGTGTTTTTGGGGTTTCTTACGCGCTGAAGCCGTTGACCATGTGGGCGTATCGAACCAGGATGAGATCCAGCCAACCGCAGCGCCTCTTCCGGCCCGTGGTCACGCCCACCTCCCGCCCCCGGGACTGTAACAGAGCACCGGTCTCCTGGAGAACACACATTTGTGGAATGTGAGCCCACTACGGCGGCACGGCGGCGGGCATCGTGGGGACATGGAGCGGGCCAGTCGATATCCTTCTGGATATTTATATTAGTAGCCAATACATATTTCATGTCAATTAATCCTCTGCACGTGGACCAAAGAGAATTCGTGCCAACTTGTCCGCCTTCTCAGCCATACAGCAGTTTTATCACATTTTTGGGTAGATTTTGTATGTGTTAATGTACACTTAATCAAGTACTTCCATCCATCAAATGAGCCGAGGTCATCGTGGTCAATGGACATCTCGAATAGTAGCAGAAATCAAATCATATAAGAAATATAAAAACATAATGAAGTTACAAAAACAACTCAGAGCAGATGCAGCATCAATAGCAGCTCCAAACGTAGTACCTAAAGCGGCACATTAATATTGTAGTACACAGAGTATTACTGTAGTACATGAGGTACTAGTGTTCACACAAGGTCGCACAAGGCAGATGTGTACACAGTTACAGTAATACTGCAGTACATTAAGGAACACTGGGCGTGTATAGTACCATACAGTAGACGTTGTGCATACATGAAGTAATGCTGTAGTAGTAGTAATAGTAGTTGTAATGCATGTAGTACTGCAGTACTCACGTTGTCCTGCTCGGTCGGGAAGGCCCCCACGCCCACGCGGGTGGTGTAGGCCTTGACCACGCCGTAGACCCTCCCCACGTGGCACGGTGGGACCCCCAGGCCTGTGCACACGCCCCCCACCGTGCAGTTGGATGACGTTACGAACGGATACGTCCCTGGAACAAGAATCACGAGCAATCGTTATTATAATGAACAATAAACACAGAGAGACACATCGCTACAAGAAGATGAATATCAATTAAGTTAGATGTCTACAGACATAGTTATGTCCCTAGAAGAATAGGAACCACCATTAATAATATATAATGTGAAGACACCACACACAAGGAAATGCGAATAGAGATAATGATAATAAATGAGAATAACAATTGTAATCAATATAGCATCTAACTAAAATGGATAGAGTTTCTGTATTTATGTCTGTCCTTCAATTATTTTGTGACAACTGTTCATCCAATCAACTTCACAGGTGTATTGCTGAGGAGGACCGTACAGTACAGTGTGAGGAGGACCGTACTGTACAGTGTGAGGAGGACCGTACAGTACAGTGTGAAGAGGACCGTACTGTAGTTTGAGGAGGACCGTACTGTACAATGTGAAGAGGACCGTACAGTACAGTGTGAGGATCAAGAAAGCTGCTAGCAGCAGTACCAGTCTGAGGCCACGTACTCAAACCTGGTTCCAAACAGGCACTTTTGAACAGCCACTGCACTGGTAACAACCAACAATACATCTGTGGCCAATGGATGCAGGAGACGGTAGAGAAGAAACGGGAACAGAAACAGTAGACTTTAGTAGATGCTCTGTGTCTCTGCTCACCAAAGTCGATGTCGAGCAGGGCAGCGTTGGCACCCTCCACCAGGATCTTCTTGCAGGGCCCGGTCAGCGCTTTGTGCATGAAGTACACCCCGTCAGTCACCAGAGGGTGTAGTCGCTCCACGTAGCCCTGTCACACAAAGAGTAGGCTATAACATTTACATTTACATTTAGGGCATTTGGCAGACGCTTTTATCCAAAGCGACTTACAAAGAGTACATTTGTTGAAGGAGAGGCAGCAATATATCACTGTGACACTATCACTATCACTATAACATATGACTTTTTAAACCATCGTCCTTGATATAGTCTTTGATAGTCTAATTTTTATGACTTTGTAAAGTCTTTATTTCAGTGTATGAATAAAATATAGAATTGTATTTTTGTTCAAAAAACATCACAATTGGAGAAAATGTATGGTTGTGAAGGCAATAGCATGTTTTCAAAATTGATTTCACAATATTTAAAAAGGGCACAGCACTGGCGATGACTTTGAGGTCATCATTTCATCATGACTCAACTAATCCAACTAATGAATGCCGGTGGACGTCTCTCTACCTTCAGCTGTTTGAGTTCCCCTTCCACGTCCAGGTTCAGGTTGGGATACATGGCCAGGAAGTGCTTGGCCAGCACATGGAACCTGAGGGGGTGGGGGGGGGGTTCACGTTGGGAGTTTAGGCACTTGTGAAAGGCCACAGAATCATGTTATTTCTATTCTACCATTACAAATAGTCATAAGCACACGGGGCATCGAAAGGTTATGGAGAATGCCCTGGAAAATGAACAACAACAACAACAAAAGTGGAAACGATTTTTCAATACATCGATTCAGAATATTTAAAACAGTTTCAATACTCATTTCCCGCAATATCGATACCAGCTGGCTTTCTCGCTCTGTCTTCTCTCCACACACACACACACACACACACACACCACACACACACACAGACCTGTCAACAAATCCTCTCATTCGCTCCGAAGATGGCAGAGCCTCCGCAACTTGTGGATACAGAGAACATCACAAGTGCTGTTTGGAAGTACTTCGGGTTCGAAGTAAAAGACGAAGGAAAAGCTAAAGATGCCACGAAACCCATTTGCAAGCGTTGTTACGGAGCAGCGTTGTTACAGACGCGGATCTCTATACAGAATGTAGAGAGGTTGGTGACAGCTCCCCTTTAACATCACTGAAGCATTCAACACAATGGCCCAGTAAACTATTAACTTTAGTTTAATACATGAGGCGTTGTCTAACGTTATCTAGATAGCTAGCTACTGATAGCGCATAATATCGACAGATGATAACATCGTTGGTGTTCGTTGTTACGGCTATTAGCTAACGTTAGCTAGCGAGCTACTGTAGCTAGCTAATACGAACTATGCTAGCTAGCTAGCTGGCTACCTTTTAATTGAATAGTGCACTACCTTAAGAAGAGTAATGTTTCATTTGTTACTTGAAAATGCATAAGATTGCACTGGTTTTTTTTCCTTGCACCTTTTAATGTGTGATTAGTCGGAGGCTTTTGAATAAGTGCACTAACTCAAGAAGAATCATTCGTTACTTGAAAATGCGTAAGATTGCATAGTTTTTTTACTTGCACTTTAGTGCCTTTTGAATGTGTGCTTATTGTTTTCACTCATGCAAAGAAAGTTGTAATTATTGTTTACTAGAGTCATTCTGCTGTTGTCAAGTTATATCCCCGTTATCTTTTAATACAAATCTAAACAAATCTATGCCCTCAATGTTGTCAATTTTCCCTGTGGTATCGAAAATTGTACCAAAAATCGATACTTTTCAAGGTATCGTATCCAAGTTAGAAATTCCAGTATCGTGGCAACACTAACCTGAAGACACTTAGCACCTGGTTTTGTCCAACACAAGTGGGAAAAATTCTATATAAATTCTAAAGTCAAAAGTTAACCACACTTTTAAAGAATCCCATCCCAATCCCATCTATATATATATACAAATCTGTATGCTATGATCAAATCCCTTCATTGAGGCATAGAATGTCAGGTCACCTCTGGTGGCCATGTCTCCATAGCAACCCGCCTCCAACTGAAAAGTGCAATCACAACGTTCCTGCTGGTGGGAATCTGGGCTGTGTTCCAATCGTCAAAAAGATGGGTTCTAAGTCCTTTCCTAACTACTTTACCTTAACCCCATTGTGAGGCCAAGTAAAGATGGAAAGGAGAATTCATAAGGACAACTGCGCTGCTAAGAGAATCTGGCTCCACTTAGACCAAGATACATGGGTCTGCTGTGGTGAAACTACAATAATCTGAAGATGGACTACAAAAAGTGCATCTTAAATTAGAAATATATTAACAGTCAGAAAAGTGAAACTAAATGCTTGTCACATTGAGAAAAGTTGCTCACACTGGTGGGAGGAGTTCGGGGAGGCCATGGAGAAGGACTTTCGGTTGGCCTCAAGGAAGTTCTGGCAAACTGTCCGGCGACTCAGGAAGGGAAAGCAGGGCTTGGCTCAGGCTGTGCTCAGTCGGGGAGGAGAACTGCTGACGCAGACTGAGGATATTGTTGGCCGGTGGAAAGAACACTTTGAGGAACTCCTGAACCCGACCAGTACGTCCTCTGTGGAAGAGGCAGAGTCTGAAGAGTCGGGGGAAGCCTCACCCATATCCTTGGTAGAGGTCACTGAAGTAGTCAAAAAGCTCTTCAGTGGCAAGGCACCAGGTGTGGATGAGATTTGCCCTGAGATGCTGAAGGCTCTGGACATTGTCGGGCTGTTGTGGCTGACATGCCTAGTCAATGTAGCGTGGAGGTCGGGGACAGTACCTGTGGAATGGCAGACCGGGGTGGTGGTCCCCATTTTCAAAAAAGGGGACCGGAGGGTGTGCTCCAACTATCGGGGTATCACACTGCTCAGCCTCCCCGGGAAAGTTTATTCCAGGGTGCTGGAAAGGAGGCTCCGGCCGATTGTCGAACCTCAGCTTCAGGAGGAACAATGTGGATTCTGTCCTGGCCGTGGAACAGTGGACCAGCTCTTTACCCTCGCGGGGGGGGGGGGGGGGCATGGGAGCTGATTAGGATGCCCCCCGGGCGCCTCCCTTTAGAGGTTTTCCGGGCACGTCCAACTGGGAGGAGACCCCGGGGCAGACCCAGAACCCGCTGGAGGGATTATCTCGTCTGGCCTGGGAACGCCTCGGGACCCCCCAGGAGGAACTAGAGAGTGTGGCTGGGGAGAAGGAAGCCTGGGCGGCCCTGCTTAGCTGGCTGCCACTGCGACCCGGCCCCGGATAAGCGGACGAGAATGGATGGATAATCCCGAAGGACATTCTCTACTGAGTGTTTGTGGCAATGGCTGGTTTAACCTGTGTGTGCCTCGATGACTCAAGCACCACAGGTGTGCAGCCCCACCCAGCCCGAGATTATAATCAGCCTGAGTCAGTTGAGGTCAGGTGAGGCTGCTTATCCCAGACACCAACCCCACACAGTCCAGTCACTTTTTGACATTTCCCTTACTGTGTCCACAGGGTAATCTACATTCATAGTCACCTGTCACATGTATTGATGATTAATCTAGATAGCAGTCCGCGATACAAGCCAATGTTTACTTGCATTGAATATACTGTATGTTGCTGTTGATTACATGGCGTGTGCAGTTGTATCGGAACTGTTACGTTTTGGATACCGACTTTTTCCAAAAGCGTGTTAGTTATCTACAAAAGCCAATGTGGATGTATTAAAGAATGCTTCGAATGCACACGAGACACACCCACATATCATAATCCCCCTCATCCACGAACTGCGTTCAGCTGCACTATTATACACTTGATTAAACAGAGAAACTCCATTATCTATGAATAGGCTATATAATGAGGCTGAGGATTTAATCTGTCTGTTTCAGCGGCACAAATCTTATTGGAAAAATGCAGCATACGATGTAATATTAACAATGTAAATAGTGTCTTTACGTTTATTCCTTACATGCCTACGCTGTAAGGTGTCTGATGTATAAAAAAAAAAAACCCGCCATCCACTTTGGTTTGAGGGATTGGTTTGATGAGCCGACAGTCAGCCAGGTGTTCTGACGCTTGTTGGGACACTTACTTCTCCTCGAACACCGTGAAGTCAGACACCAGGTCGCAGATGCGCAGGCCATTCCGCGCCGCTTTGGAGGAGTAGGCGGGGCCAATGCCCTTCTTGGTCGTGCCCAGACTTGATTGAGAAAAGACAACGCAGAAACACAATTTAGTGATTTAGGAATCTCGATTTTTATTCCAACAATGGCTGGCAACAAGACATAAATGTAATGATACAGCAATACGTTATTATAAAAGGTGGTTATAAATGTTATAAAGTGTATTATAAACGTAAAGTAAGTGGTTCCAATGGCTATAAAAGGAGACTCACTTCTTCCCTGCCTGCTGCTGCCTCTGCTGCTCCTGGATGCCATCGACCGCTTGGTGGAAGTTGAACACTGCAGGATGAGGAAACAAAGTCAAATGAACCCCAAAACCTCTCAATGATTAATAGGTGAAGCATCGATCGATTGGAGGACTCACCGATGTGAGCGCGGTCGGAGATCTTCAGCCTCTCCTCCCATCCCTGAAGTCCTGAAGAAAGGACCACACGTACAATACTTTAAGATACGATACGGGTAAGGAGACAGCAAGGGTACGCTACTTTAAAGGGCACCTGTCACACACAGCTCTTGTCTGATACAAGAGAGGACAGCTTCAAACGACCCGTTTACTCTAGCAGAGACCGAAGAAACAGTACGTCACTTCCGATTATGTTCTCTGGCGGACATCCATGGGACCCATCACTGCTGGGTGATGGAAAATGAATCACTGACTGTGCACCACGTTTTAAATCTTGCACGGGAAAGGCGATTTGCCACCCAATGGCGGACATTCATGGGACCAATCACCACCCAATCCGTCATACCAAAAAATACTGCAAAATCTAGGGCACCAGTGGATGTGGACCACCGGCTCAGTCACCTTTGTGTTAACTCGTTCAGCGATAGTGACTTTACAGACATTTATTTACAGGTAAATATTCGAGATGACCATTTTAAGGAGACTTCTAACCCGCTTACCTTTTCCTTTCTGCAGGTTCTTCTCTGCCTCGTCAAACAGACCCGGCAGGTGAATCACCACACCATTACCTGTGTTACAACAAGAACATCTAGAATCAACCATGTCAACAAAGGGGGTGGCCATTTTGGATCTGGCCCATGCCTTTATGTCATCACGGTAGGAGTGTTAGGAGGGGGCCAGCATACCGATGAAGGAGACAGCCTTCTTGTTGAGGACCCCGCTGGGAAGCAGGTGGAAGTCATACTCCACAGAGTCCACCACCACCGTGTGGCCCGCGTTGTTCCCGCCCTGCAGTAGAAACACAACACGTTTAGCTTAGCCGCTTCATACAAGTGCAGCTTTAGCCTCAAAACAGGTCATCCTTTATATCCTGGAATTAAAACACAACACATTTACCATAGCTTTATACTAGCTTAGCTTTAGTCTACAGACAGGCAATACTGGCAGGACACTGCAATCAGCAGGTTATGGCCCTTCCTACTTTGATTAAGGTGTGTTTTGATCGAGTCTCATGGTTCTCATGCATGAAGCTCTGCTGTACAGCAATGGCCAGTCGTCAAACAAATACACAAGACCCGATCAAGACACACTTTCCATCCATCCATCCATCCATTCGCGTCCGCTTATCCGGGTTCGGGTCGCGGTGGCAGCCGGCTAAGCTAAACACTTTAACGAAAACAAATGGGGCAGCTTGAAGCTGATCTTGTTTTGATTCAGAACTGCCAGTCTTGAAGCTAAAGCTAATATAAAGACACCCTGCAACAGTTTGGCAAGTTTCAACACTACGCTGAGGTTAAATACCAATAACACACCGGGACTTTTTAGCACCTGCTTGCCTTCGTACATGTCTATGTAAGTGTCCAGCAAAAAGAGATACAGGGATAGATGACAGATATGCTTGTTTGTTTATAAAGACATTTTATGTCTGTGTGTCATATATTTCTTCTTCACACAGTGATGGGTCAGCTGTGGACAGACAAGATGGCTGCTGCAGACCCAGGGGGGGGAGGGGGGGGGGGGGGGTCACCACCCCAAAAACCCACATGACTAAACACTCTGTTCTCCTCAATGAGTCTCTTCATGCAGGAGCAGCTAGAAGATAAACCAACGCCCGCTGCATTCCTTTCACAATAAGAGCACAATGAATGGACAATGGGAAACGGAAAAGAAATGCTTGGTCAACATTGGTGTTTCCAGCAGACAGGATAAGACGTGTTTGGAGGCCGATCTGCACCGGTACAACACAAGACATAAGACAGCCGTGCATGTAGGACAGGATAGGAAATGTGTACACACGACATGTTAGCTAAAATGTTTCATGGCGACGAATTAAGTGCATGACAACAATGGCTTTCCCGTGACCAAGTCAGAAGTTCTTTGTCACAGGAAAACCAAACACGTTGTTGTTGTTTCATTGGCAATGTCGACGACAACATTAACAACAAGTTATGTGTCAGTACATTCATGTTTTTTTTTTTTAATCATGGATGGATTTCACTTTCCCAGTTTAGAATACTTAGGGATCGTAAGGCCCATTTACCCTATTGTCTGAGCAGGTTGGAGTCCAGCAGGTTACATAACCATTGCATCATCACCAGCGAGATGCTCTTATCTTTAACCTTCAGTTGAAGACACTAGGAGGCTGTTGAATAACAACTTGACTTGGAATGTGCATGTAGTCTACAAATGACCCGAGGACACAGGCCAGGACCCCCAACTAGCCTGTCGTTACAAGTATCCTTCATATCCTTGAGTATACCACTAGGTCATATAATATACACACAGTATGTGATTTGCGGTCACGCTCTTGTGTTCATACACTCTCATGTGTGACCTGTGACCCGTGACTGTACATGTATGATGCAGTATAATATCCACGTGTGTGTGCTTTCTCCCTCTGCTCAACAGGAAGTACCACAAAGAAACTACTCACAGACATGGAACTCACCTACATGTGTGTGTGTGTGTGCGAGTTCTCCCTCGCCAGTTCTCGCGAGACAACAAGGTCACACACACACACACACGCGATGCTACACACTAGCGCTGCTAGCCACAGGATGAAATCTGTAGAGGACACCGCGACGCTGAACACACACACATCACCACAACCACACACCACCACCACCACCACCAAACACACGCGTTACAACCACAGCCTGTTTTAGCTTAGCATAGCATAGCATAGCATAGCACAGCACAGCGTGTCAAGAAGCCGCAGAGTCTCACGGGGTACCTGGCAGCGGCACACGATGTCCGCGTCCATGGCCAGCAGGTCGACCACCTTCCCCTTCCCCTCGTCGCCCCACTGCGCGCCCAGCACCACCGTCACTTTGTTCCGCGGCTCCTGCGGGGACCGGAGCGCGTCGTGGAGACTCTCCCGCGGTCGCTTCAGCACCGGCTCGCCGTTCACCGGGACCGCGTCCGTGTCTTTGTCTTTGCCGTTAGACAACATGATGGTGGTGCCGCCGGACGCCATGCTGCTGCTGCTGCTGCTGCTGCTGCTCGGAGGGGGAAGGAGCCGCTGCACCGGAAAATAATTTTGCCGCGTTTCTATGCGCTGGAGGAAGTAGTTCTGACTGCGGTAGTAAAGTACCGCAGACTGGAGTCGTGAGGTTGAGAACACTTGGGTACTGGGAGTAGTAGTAGTAGTAGTAGTACTACTAGGATAGTAATGTAAAACACAAACATACACACGAATATTATTTATTTGACATTTACAACACAACACAGCGAGAAAAAAATACTAATATACCGGAAATGTGCCGTATATACACACACACACACACACACACACACACACAATAAGTGTAATAGTAACTTAAACGGAGAGGAATAACATAGAAATTCTACAATTCTAAAATATATATATATATATATACAAAATATATTAAAATATATATATATATATATTCCAAATATATTAAAATATATACAAAATAAGCAATAAGAAAGTTAGTGTTTTATTCATCGAATGCACAGTACAACACAGGGTCATTCTGGATCATTACATTCGTGTCGACTACAATGAATAGAAAGTAAAACAGAAATACGAAGTAAAGAGCACAACAAGATAACCCCCTTTAGCTGAAATGAAATTGGATAACCTATAATGTATAATGTCCGATAGGTTAATGGTCGATGGTGACAAGTAACCAATCAGTGCATTACAATTGACATGATAATGAATCAACCAAGAATAGTTTTACGATCCATATTTATAACAAAAGTAAAAGTAAACCACATTCATTGGCTCATCAATGACCTTAATTCATGGGTTAAATACACACAATACACACGTGGCCAGGGCATCTGAACCTCCGCTCTCTGTTACTATGAGGTCATCCAGAAAAGTGTGATTATATCGGTTGCATGTATACGATCATACAACAGATGACACATGCATTCATATTTTACGAAGTTTGGAAATGGCCATTTCATATTCAGCTTTTTAATGAAAGGTCCAGTCCATTCAAAGTTGTTTGTCATAGATGTAGAACCTATACTATTCTACTATCTATCTATTCTACTTCTTTATCCTACTCATATCAATACTACTTCTACTGCTCATCATGCATATACTACTTATTATCATGCTAATACTTCATCATACCACTAGGCCCAAGTTCAAACTGTGTCACTTTAGTTTAGCTATGTGTTTAACTCTTTGACATTCTTAAAATGGTTTATATGTTTATACTGTTTTGCTTCCTCCATTCTGACTTCAAAATTGGGAACTCAAATATTAAAATATTTGTACTCAAGTTCAGTTCAACTCTCCTATGTCTTTAAACTATGACGCTTTATTTTACACTACAGCACTCACTGTATTTTCTGCAGGAAATGCATTTTGCAGTTCATTCATGATTCTCCATCAATGCTTTGCCCTTTGTTATCCAAAATGATGTTTGAAACAGTGTACGTGCACATATTTGGATCTGCTCTACATAGTTGTGTATTGCTATTTGTGTCTAACTATAACTAACTAACAACTACTGACTAAAACTATCTTATATCGAATAACTATTGTCTGATTAATGTGTTCTAACTGGAAACCACATCCACACAGTAGTCCACTATGTTATCATTTGTTGTTATTCACAGTAGACAGATAAAGGCAAACAACAATGTGTTTATTGAAAACAGTTTGAATACAGATGGCAGTTGGGATGGACGCCAGTCGTGGGATCACCATGGCGACGTGTCTGTTGGTGGGGGTCCTACACAGCCAGTGGCCTATAAACTGACAGGCCAGCTTTTAAGATGACTGGCTTGTCAATTCATAGGTCATCACCCTGCACCCCGTGAGGCTCTCCGTCCCTCAAACCCTTTCAGCTGCATTTCACAACATCACCATCTTTGAATCATATCATGCTCACAGGGAAATTGTTACACTTTAAATAAGTAAATATATATTTATTGAGACCTACCTTTGTTTATTCTATTAGATTTATTTATGGACATATATCTATATTGTGAAAATTTCACATTTAATTCATAAGATTTTTTGATGTATTGTTTTAGATACTATTGTATCTATATCTTGCCGTAACACATTAATTTCCCACAGATTAATAAATGTCCAATCTTCTTATCCCAAGATGAGGTGCTGCTGTGTACCAGTGCATACACACCAAACAGGAGAAAGGACCAACAGAAAGGTGTGCGAGGGCCCACCAGGTGAGTGTGGTCGCCCCCTGCAGGTAACAGCACTTCCACTGGAAAAATCAACAACTTCCACATGGAGTTGCTGTTACAGCCAGTGAGCACCAAGGACCTCCACTCACACACACACACACCACACCACACACACACACACACAGACATCACTCCAGTATTTTCACTTTGAAAGTGCCAGCTACTATGACGTCACTGTGTAGGTACTGGCTGCTCTCTACACCACATCACTTCAGTGCTTTTACTTTGAAAGTAGAAGCAGCGCGAGATGTTGCTGCTGAACGCACAGGCCCACTTGAGACTTCATCCCTCGTTCCGTGTTCAATGTCTGAAAAAGAAAGAGAGACAGAGAGAAAAAAAGAAAAAAAGAAAGTGTTAGGTCGATAAAAAGAAATACAGAGGTAAGGGTGGGCAGGATAAGATAAATAAAACCCCAATAAATGAATAAAATGAACTTTGACATGGAGATAAGTGATGCCAGTGTTGGTGAAGGCCCTGACTTTGACCCCTCCTGTCATTTCCTCCTCCCTTTTTTATGAGTGCAGCTCGAGGCTTCGCGCCTCACGCTCAGCTCCGGGCCAAAGGGCCAAACGCTGAGCAGATAACACACTTTTTATGGCCGTTGTCAACATTAGAACGCTTTCCAGTGTGTACGTGTGTGTGTGTGTGTGTATGTGTGTGTGGACACACACAGGGTGTGTCAGGCCCTATTAGACATTAAGCGACCTAATGTGTGTGTTAAAGTCTTTTAGTCACTACTGCTACACTTTTCACAGATATGTATATTTATACTTAGGACTGTTTTCTTTATGCTGAACGAATGAGTGAGTGGATATAGTTTCAACCTGGAGGGAACGTTTTGCGCTTTCTTTTCAGTTTAATTCTTAGTGTTTCTCCCCCCCCCCTCTCTTTCCTTGTCTGTAGACTTTGCCTGGCAGTAAACTCCTAGCTTTGTGCTTTGTGTCTTGATGAGGAAAGTCATAAAAGAGTTATTCAACGTTAACACAATTGCTTACACATTTCCTCTTCCTTATGTGGTCATAGTTGGTAAAGAATGTCCCTAAAAAAGTCTCAGACACCATTTTAGTGAGTACACCTGTTTGTGTGTGAAACTCAGCCTTTGTAAGGTTTCTGTAAACACACCATTGAGTGTGTGTGTGTGTATGTATGTGTGTCTGTGCTCAGAAAAGTTCACTCACTGGTTTTCATTCATTCAATTGCTCCGTTCTACCAAAGTCCCAAAACCCCAGAAGTTTATATATACAGTATATATTTTATTTAAGGCGTCTATAGTCTGGAAAGAGATAGATACAACTCACCTGGCGATGACTGTGAATTGGGCTCGGCGGCTTCCCCCAGGAAGAGGTCACGGCTTTTGGGTGTGGTGTAGAGTTGGCCCACGGCACAAACCAGAACCACCGATGACAGGAACCCAGAAGAGAACCCACCCGCTAAATAACTGAATAATTTTACCCCCCCTCCCAATAACCTGTTAAGAGCACAGAGACTAGAGGAACACAGCTCTTAGAAGCATTGCGAGCTGCACCTGCCGGCCTGGACTAGGACTCTATGGGCATGGAGAAGGCTGGACCCGTACATTTAAAAGAACTAGGGTTAATGATTACCACAGCTGGTCAATGTTTAACGCCGTCCTGCCCCTCTACAACACCCTGATAGCACTGCACCACACTACAGCGACAGCCCCGGCCCCCGGCGCCTTGGGCGGACCGCTAGCACGTCAGGTTCACGCCAAAAACCGTCTGCTCTTCATTATCTCAAGAGTCATTGCATGAGGTTTAATTGCTAATTATTAATTGTGTTATCATAAGGGGCCGTTAGATTGTTATCCGGAAAATCTGTTGAAGTTATGTGTTTGTCCGTTTCGTAGCGTTGTGTGTATTACGTTACGGACGTGTCCACTGCAATTAAGATGATGTCACTTTCCTGCCCACTCACTTGAGAACACACACACACACACACACACTATTTATCTCGTTCTCATACACACACGCACACGTACACATATAACAGTTGATATAAACAGATATGAGTATGAAGCAATAAGACTCTGGACTATAGCCTTGGCCCAACAATAAAAGGACATTAAAAGTAGCCACGTCGTCTGTATTACGATGATATTTAACCTCTTGCTTTAGTGTGTTAGAGTGCTTTAGCCCTGACAAAAACTCTACCAATGAGCCAAAACATGTTTAGGACTAAATGTATTACAGTATTAATCCAGTGGTTAAAAAAAAAGTAAATCACATGCTAACAAAGATACAAATAACGTTAAGATGATTAACAGAAATTAGTTAAACAAACAGGAGGCAAAGTGAATGTATTATTGGCAACACTCAACATGTTCTTCAAGAAGAAGAAGAAGAACAACAACTTTATTGATCCACACTTTTATGTTCACACAAACACAGCATGCTTGAAGTGGTGGCCGCCAAACACACACACACGCAGGGAGGGTGGCCCACGGAAATTAAGTCTCTGCTTTTAACCCATCCTGAGTTATGCTGCCCCTCCAGGGGCAGCCAGGAGCAGTGGGCAGCCGTTCTTGACAGCGCCGGGGACCATCAGCTCCAGATCTTGCGTCCACGTCTTGGTCAGGGACTGGACAGGAGAAGCGATTCTTCGCATGTTTTTTTTAATTTGGGTTCTTTTACTCCGTAAGGAGACCCCGCGGAGCACGGGGAGAACATGCAAACTCCACATAGAAAGGTCGGGAGATAACCCACCTGGGCACCCCCGAGTCAACAGCGTTTCAGGCGGGAATCGATCCCAAATCGATCCCAGGTGGCGCAGTGCAAGCACTGCACCACCGTGCCCGCAACATTGGTGTTCCTCAAGGATCAATACGGGGCCCCATTTTATTCAGCTTGTATATGAATCACCTGCTTGTAGTCTCTCCATCTGTCAACATGCACATATATGGTGATGATTCTGTCTTTTTATATACATGTTAAAAGCTATCAACAAGCTGTAAACAAAACTGAATGTTTTTTCTCATGGAAACCCAGACTCACAAACCTGATGTTTTTGTTCAAGGATAAGAGCTCAAGGTGATATGATTTTAAATCCCTTTTAAATAATCATTGTAGATTCAAATCCATCCATCCATCCATCCACTTGCGTCTGCTTATCCGGGGCCGGGTCGCGGTGGCAGCCGGCTAAGCAGGGCCCCCCAGGCTTCCTTCTCCCCAGCCACGCTCTCTAGTTCCTCCTGGGGGATCCCGAGGCAAGTGACAAGGGACAACCTTGGCGGAGTCCAACACCCACTGAGAACGTGCTTGACTTTGTGCCGAGAATACGGACACAGCTCGCACTTTGTTCGTACAGGGACCGAATGGCACGTACCAACGGCCCCGGTACCCCATACTCCCGTAGTACCCCCCACAGGATTCCCCGGGGGACACGATCATAGGCCTTCTCCAAGTCCACAAAGCACATGTAGACTGGATGGGCAAACTCCCATGCCCCCCCCAACAATCCTGCGAGGGTAAAGAGCTGGTCCACTGTTCCACGGCTGGGACGGAATCCGCATTGTTCCTCCTGAAGCTGAGGTTCAACAATCGGCCAGAGCCACCTCTCCAGCACCCGGGGAGGCTGAGCAGTGTGATACCCCGATAGTTGGAGCACACCCTCCGGTACCCTTTTTTGAAAATGGGGACCACCACCCCGGTCTGCCATTCCACAGGTACTGTCCCCGACCTCCACGCTATATTGACTAGGCGTGTCAGCCATGACAGCCCGACAATGTCCAGAGCCTTCAGCATCTCAGGGCAAATCTCATCCACACCTGGTGCCTTGCCACTGAAGAGCTTTTTGACTACTTCAGTGACCTCTACCAAGGATATGGGTGAGACTTCCCCCGAGTCTTCAGACTCTGCCTCTTCCACAGAGGACGTACTGGTCGGATTCAGGAGCTCCTCAAACTGTTCTTTCCACTGCCCGACAATATCCTCAGTCTGGGTCAGCAGTTCTCCTCCCTAACTGAGCACAGCCTGAGCCAAGCCCTGCTTTCCCTTCCTGAGTCGCCGGACAGTTTGCCAGAACTTCCTTGAGGCCAACCGAAAGTCCTGCTCCATGGCCTCCCCGAACTCCTCCCACACCCGGGTTTTTGCTTCAGCAACCGCTGAAGCTGCGGTCCTTTTGGCCTATAGTGTGTCTGATGGTGTATCTTGTGTGCATGTGTAAGGGTCTATAGTGTGTCTGATGGTGTATCTTGTGTCCAGTGTGCGTGTAAGGGTCTATAGTGTGTCTGATGGTGTATCTTGTGTGCATGTGTAAGGGTCTATAGTGTGTCTGATGGTGTATCTTGTGTCCAGTGTGCGTGCAAGGCTCGCTGTAGCAACAGGCTGTGCCGCTGCCGGAAGGGGAAGACGGCCTGTGGAGAGAACTGTCGCTGTGACCCCGCCAAATGTCGCAACCTGGAGCCCCGGGAGCGTGAGGTACGGTGCTGCTAATGGCTTGTCTGTCTGTCTGTCTGTCTGTGGGCCTGCATCTATGCCAAGTGTGGTCACTTTAAACTGAATCCAACCGATCCAAATAAGAGCATTCCACTAAGAATCGTGGTAGTAAATGAGAAATAGTCCTGTCTGCGATTGATCAATTATTATTAATGTGTTAATCTCTGGTGAGAAATTCATGTTTTGTTTGTTTGTTTTTTTAAACTGGCTTTAATCCCAGATTCCATAACACCTTAAACAACAACTAACACCACCACCAATTTAAAGAGCAGAGCAACATGTGACCCTTTACCGCGTCCGTCCTGCAGGAATCCCCCAAGGTGGAGGCGGGGTCCAAAGACACGGTCTCCCTCCCCCAGGACCCCACAGCCCTCAGCCCTGGCAACGCCACCTTCTTCAAGCCCCCGTCCTGCACCCCCACCTCTAAGGCAAGCTCCCCTGCTTCACGAACACATCATGGACGCTCTCAAAGAAACTGGCTGGTGTCTCAATGCACATATATACATACTACTGGGAGCTCTATTATTAAACCCGTAGTGCAGCGGTGTTCTTGTAAACAGGATATGATGCGTTTGATCCCAAGAGAAACGACAGGATGTGAGGGCGGGACTAAAACATGGGGGGGGAGATCAGTGAAGGAGTTTGATTGGTTCTTCAGCGTGTGATTTGGATCATTAAGAGTACTTGGAGGGTTCATACATGAATTCATACAGTGTGGGTGAATACCCATGCCCGTTCTTAAAGGTACTATAAGTAAGAATCAGTGCATTCTGAGCTCTGGCTTGAGACAATAACAATCAGAAACTACCTTTAAAGTGCAGGTAGGGGTGATACATTTTGCTCAAGGGCTATGGGTAAGGGGTTATCAAACTTGAACATCCTAACACGCTCGACTGTGCAGTAGTAAATACATACAGTCACGTACGTTCATATGTTGTAGCGTAGTGCACAAGTGGAGGCTGCCTTTGGTGCGTTCGCTCTGACCCAAGCGTGTGTTCCTCCAGGTCCTCCAGGAGATCGGAGGCATGGGCCACGCCACGGTCGCGCTGAAGCTGGACGGGAAGACGCTCTTCACTGGGGAGGAGGAGGAGGGAGGTGAGGAGGAGGAGGGAGGTGAGGAGGAGGAGGAGGAGGAGGGGGGAGCAGACGAGGAGGGGAGCACCACCAGCATCTTGAGGAAGAAGAAACGCTTCCTGACCAGCTTCCACAACAGTTTCTTCTCGGGGTGCACGCCCATCCGGGAGAACTCCTGAGCACAGTGCACATTCCTGGGGAGACGACCAACGTCTTCCCTCTATGAACTTTTTTAGTCCTTATTTTATAAATGTCTTTTTGTTTGTTTGTTCTGTACGTTGTTTGTCTACTGTATTTTAAAGTGTAGCTCTTGATTTTTACCATTCTATTCTAACGTAGATTAATAAAGTATTTTGGAAGGAGTGCTGGATGCCTGTTTCTGTCCTTGGATGACTGTATGTTATTTTATTTGTAATGGGGCTGCTGGTTTTAGTAGAATATTAATTGGGCTGAAACGTAGCATTTCAGATTCATTATTTAAACTGTGTATGATGTCTGAACCAATCCTCAGTTTTATATTGTAGACAAAATTGTCAATTCTTTCTAATAAACACCCAGAAAGTTAATCTTCAACACATGGTTGTATTATTTTATTATTTTGCAAACTACAGACAAATCCAGTGCTGATACTTTGTGAGCAGTAGCTGTATCCTTACTGCCCTCTACTGGTGAAATGTATTTGGTGGTTGCTGCGGTCTAAAGAGAAATGTGGAGCACATTATAAAGGGTAAGATAATTCAGCCGGACTCCAGAAAGACACAGAAGTATGACACACTTTAATACAAATATGTTTGTACCTAAAACAAAATGCATTTATATTTCACACTGCCACCAAAACTTCCAACATCAAAGTAGAAAAACCCACAATGTCTTATGTTAAAGGACTAAAGAATGAAATGGACAGAACTATAAATGTAGATTAATTTCCCCACTAGTGAATGATACGTGCCTGTGGCTGGGCTTTTTCACTCGCCGCGTGTTTCTCCTTTCTCTTTCCCTCTCTTCAAGACACTGGACTCTGCACTCCCAGGCCTCTCCCTGCCGCGACTTAAGATAAGATAGCACTGACTATTTCCAAGCATCTCGTTCAGGAAATAGGCTGCAGACTGACTCACTAACTAGCTGAGTCGGTTGTACTTTACAACGGGAAATAAAATATTCAGAATTTTGTAATCGTGTTTGTTGAAGGACATACAATTGAGCTTCCCTGCCTTGGGGGGGGGGGGGGGTCATAACCACATAGATGTTTTTCGTGGCTGTTAACAGTTGACATGATTACATTCAGCCGTTCTTCAAGGAGAAATTCTTCATTTCTTTTGTGTTTGTTGTGTTTTCACTACGCAGTCCCCTCTGGTAGAAAAAAAAACCTTATAGATGAGGCAAGCATCTGCAGAATGTTTCAAACTATCAAATTGGCATTTCGGCCAAGTGCTTTTAGTGTTTATTTGTGGGACTATTGGTTTCAGAGTTGTCATGCTTCCGTGTGACCAGCTTGTAAAACTGGGAGAACATCATAGTATACACAAAGAGGTTGGCTGCTTCTGTTGTTAGGTATCGTCTTATATGCCTAACGTTATCGAAATGTACATGCTTTTTAAAGAACAGATTTGAAGCTCCCCCAAAGAATCGCCACCTTATCGTGGTGGGGGGGTTTGGGTGCCCCCGTGACCCTGGGAGCTGTGTTGTCCGAGGCATTAGCCCCTGGTAGGGTCTCCCAAGGCAAAGTGGTCGGAGGGGAGGGGCCAGACTAAGAGCGATTCAAAGACCCCATGAAAAGACTCCCAGAAAACTCAGTCACCTCGCCCGGACAAGGGAAACCGGGGGCACCCTTCTGGAACCAGACCTGGGAGGGGAGCTCGTCGGGGAGCTGGATCTACGGGGCCCGCCCGGGCCAAGCCCGAAAAGACTACATGGAGTCACCTCCCTGTGGGCTCACCATCTGCAGGGAGAGTCATTGGGGTCGGGTGCATTGTAAACCGGGCGGTAGGCAAAATCGGGGTCCTGGGCGTGCGGATCCCCAGCATCGCCGACTGGTTCTAGGGACGTGGAACGTCACCTCACTGGCGGGGAAGGAGCCTGAGCTGGTGCGGGAGGTGGAGCGGTACCAACTAGATATGGTTGGGCTCACCTCCACGCACAGCACCGGTTCTGGAACCAAACTCCTGGAGAGGGGCTGGACCCTCTCCTTTTCCAGAGTTGCCCAGGGTGTGAGGCGCCAGGCGGGTGTGGGGATACTCACAAGTCCCCGGCTGAGCGCCGCTGTGTTGGAGTTCTCTCCGGTGAACCAGAGGGTCGCCTCCATGCGACTGCAAGTCGCTGGGGGGAAGGCTCTGACTGTTGTGTGTGCCTACGCACCAAACAGCAGTTCAGAGTCTTCTTGGAGTCCTTGGGTGGCATCCTGGAAAGGGTTCCAGCCGGGGACTCCATAGTTCTACTGGGGGACTTCAACGCACACGTGGGCAATGATGGAGAAACCTGGAGGGGAGTGATTGGGATGAATGGCCTACCCGATCTGAACCAGAGTGGTGTTTTGTTATTGGACATCTGTGCTAGTCAGGGACTGGCCATAACAAACACCATGTTCGAACATAGGGTGGTCCACAAGTGTACCTGGTACCGGACCACCTTAGGCCAAAGGTCGCTGATCGACTTTGTAATCTTATCAGCAGATCTGCGGCCGCATGTTTTGGACACTCGGGTGAAGAGAGGAGCAGAGCGGTCAACTGATCACCACCTGGTGGTGAGTTGGATCAGATGGCGCGGGAGGCTGCCAGACAGACCTGGTTCACCCTCACTGGTGAACTGGGAACGTCTGGTGGAAGCCCCTGTCCGTAAGGTCTTTAACTCCCACCTCCGGAAGAACTTCTCGTGCATCCCGGGGGGGGTTGGGGACATGGAACCTGAGTGGGCCTCCATTATAGAGGCTGCAACTCGGAGCTGTGGTCAAAAGGCTGTCGGTGCCTGTCGTGGCGGCAACCCAAGAACCCGTTGGTGGACACCAGCGGTGAAGGAAGCCGTCAGGCTGAAGAAGGAGGCCTTTCGGGCCTGGTTGGCCCAGGGGTCTCCTGAAACAGCAGACAGGTACCGGGAGGCCAAAAGGACCGCAGCTTCGTTTGCTGAAGCACAGCCTGAGCCAAGCCCTGCTTTCCCTTCCTGAGTCGCCGGACAGTTTGCCAGAACTTCCTTGAGGCCAACCGAAAGTCCTGCTCCATGGCCTCCCCGAACTCCTCCCACACCCGGGTTTTTGCTTCAGCAACCGCTGAAGCTGCGTCCTTTTGGCCTCCCGGTACCTGTCTGCTGTTTCAGGAGACCCCTGGGCCAACCAGGCCGAAAGGCCTCCTTCTTCAGCCTGACAGCTTCCTTCACCGCTGGTATCCACCAACGGGTTCTTGGGTTGCCGCCACAACAGGCACCGACAGCCTTTTGACCACAGCTCCGAGCTGCAGCCTCTACAATGGAGGCTCTGAACATGGCCCACTCAGGTTCCATGTCCCCAACCTCCCCGGGAATGCACGAGAAGTCTTCCGGAGGTAGGAGTTAAAGACCCTACGGACAGGGGCTTCCCACCAGACGTTCCCAGTTCACCCTCACTACACGTTTGGGTTTACCAGGTCTGTCTGGCAGCCTTCCGCGCCATCTGATCCAACTCACCACCAGGTGGGGATCAGTTGACAGCTCTGCTCCTCTCTTCACCCGAGTGTCCAAAACATGCGGCCGCAGATCTGCTGATACGATTACAAAGTCGATCAAGCGACCTTTGGCCTAAGGTGGTCCGGTACCAGGTACACTTGTACCTGGTACACCCTATGTTCGAACATGGTGTTGTATGGCCAGTCCATGACGTAGCACAGAAGTCGCCAACAACAAAGGCACCACCTGCTGGGTATCAGATCGGGGCAGGCACGTTCACCCACCACCGCCCTCCAGGGTTTCATCCAATCATTGCCACGGTGTGCAGTTGAAGTCCCCCAAGGTAGAACTATGTCCACCGGGATGAACCCTTCCAGGATGCACACCCACAGGACTCCAAGAAGGTGTGTGCGCGTAGGCACACACAACAGTCAGAGCCTTCCCCCCAGCGACTTGCAGTCACATGGAGGCGACCCTCTCATCCACCGGAGTGAACTCCAACACAGTGGCGCTCAGCCGGGGACTTGCGAGTATCCCCACACCCCCCTGGCGCCTCACACCCTGGGCAACTCTGGAGAAGTAGAGGGTCCAGCCCCTCTCCAGGAGTTTGGTTCCAGACCCGGTGCTGTGCGTGGAGGTGAGCCCAACCATATCTAGTTAGTACCGCTCCACCTCCCGCACCAGCTCCGGCTCCTTCCCCGCCAGTGAGGTGACGTTCCACGTCCCTAGAACCAGTCGGCGATGACGGGGATCCGCACGCCCAGGACCCCGCTTTTGCCTACCGCCCGGTATACAACACACCCGACCCCAATGAATCTCCCTGCAGGTGGTGAGCCCACAGGGAGGTGACTCCATGTAGTCTTTTCGGGCTTGGCCCGGCCGGGCCCCGTGGATCCAGGACCTGCCACCAGACGCTCGCCGACGAGCTCCCCTCCCAGGTCTGGCTCCAGAAGGGTGCCCCGGTTTCCCTTGTCCGGGCGAGGTGACTTTGTTCTTTGGGAGTCTTTTCATGGGGTCTTTGAATCGCTCTTAGTCTGGCCCCTCCCCTCCGACCACTTTGCCTTGGGAGACCCTACCAGGGGCTAATGCCTCGGACAACACAGCTCCCAGGGTCACGGGGGCACCCAAACCCCCCCACCACGATAAGGTGGCGATTCTTTGGGGGAGCTTCAAATCTGTTCTTTAAAAAGCATGTACATTTCGATAACGTTAGGCATATAAGACGATACCTAACAACAGAAGCAGCCAACCTCTTTGTGTATACTATGATGTTCTCCCAGTTTTACAAGCTGGTCACACGGAAGCATGACAACTCTGAAACCGAGTCCCACAAATAAACACTAAAAGCACTTGGCCGAAATGCCAATAGCCATCCCTATTGCTGTTTACTACAAAAGCACAATTCTTTTCATTTTGATAGTTTGAAACATTCTGCAGATGCTTGCCTCGTCTATAAGGTTTTTTTTTTCTACCAGAGGGGACTGCGTAGTATAGGCCTACAGTACAGACTTAGAGTGAAAACACAACAAACACAAAAGAAATGAAGAATTTCTCCTTGAAGAACGGCTGAATGTAATCATGTCAACTGTTAACAGCCACGAAAAACATCTATGTGGTTATGACCCCCCCCCCCCCCCCCCCCCCCCAAGGCAGGGAAGCTCAATTGTATGTCCTTCAACAAACACGATTACAAAATTCTGAATATTTTATTTCCCGTTGTAAAGTACAACCGACTCAGCTAGTTAGTGAGTCAGTCTGCAGCCTATTTCCTGAACGAGATGCTTGGAAATAGTCAGTGCTATCTTATCTTAAGTCGCGGGCAGGGAGAGGCCTGGGAGTGCAGAGTCCAGTGTCTTGAAGAGAGGGAAAGAGAAAGGAGAAACACGCGGCGAGTGAAAAAGCCCAGCCACAGGCACGTATCATTCACTAGTGGGGAAATTAATCTACATTTATAGTTCTGTCCATTTCATTCTTTAGTCCTTTAACATAAGACATTGTGGGTTTTTCTACTTTGATGTTGGAAGTTTTGGTGGCAGTGTGAAATATAAATGCATTTTGTTTTAGGTACAAACATATTTGTATTAAAGTGTGTCATACTACTGTGTCTTTCTGGAGTCGGGCTGAATTATCTTACCCTTTATATGTGCTCCACATTTCTCTTTAGACCGCAGCAACCACCAAATACATTTCACCAGTAGAGGGCAGTAAGGATACAGCTACTGCTCACAAAGTATCAGCACTGGATTTGTCTGTAGTTTGCAAAATAATAAAATAATACAACCATGTGTTGAAGATGAACTTTCTGGGTGTTTATTAGAAAGAATTGACAATTTTGTCTACAATATAAAACTGAGGATTGGTTCAGACATCATACACAGTTTAAATAATGTAATCTGAAATGCTACGTTTCAGCCCAATTAATATTCTACTAAAACCAACAGCCCCATTACAAATAAAATAACATACAGTCATCCAAGGACAGAAACAGGCATCCAGCACTCCTTCCAAAATACTTTATTAATCTACGTTAGAATAGAATGGTAAAAATCAAGAGCTACACTTTAAAATACAGTAGACAATAAACAACGTACAGAACAAACAAACAAAAAGACATTTATAAAATAAGGACTAAAAAAGTTCATAGAGGGAAGACGTTGGTCGTCTCCCCAGGAATGTGCACTGTGCTCAGGAGTTCTCCCGGATGGGCGTGCACCCCGAGAAGAAACTGTTGTGGAAGCTGGTCAGGAAGCGTTTCTTCTTCCTCAAGATGCTGGTGGTGCTCCCCTCCTCGTCTGCTCCCCCCTCCTCCTCCTCCTCCTCACCTCCCTCCTCCTCCTCACCTCCCTCCTCCTCCTCCCCAGTGAAGAGCGTCTTCCCGTCCAGCTTCAGCGCGACCGTGGCGTGGCCCATGCCGCCGATCTCCTGGAGGACCTGGAGGAACACACGCTTGGGTCAGAGCGAACGCACCAAAGGCAGCCTCCACTTGTGCACTACGCTACAACATATGAACGTACGTGACTGTATGTATTTACTACTGCACAGTCGAGCGTGTTAGGATGTTCAAGTTTGATAACCCCTTACCCATAGCCCTTGAGCAAAATGTATCACCCCTACCTGCACTTTAAAGGTAGTTTCTGATTGTTATTGTCTCAAGCCAGAGCTCAGAATGCACTGATTCTTACTTATAGTACCTTTAAGAACGGGCATGGGTATTCACCCACACTGTATGAATTCATGTATGAACCCTCCAAGTACTCTTAATGATCCAAATCACACGCTGAAGAACCAATCAAACTCCTTCACTGATCTCCCCCCCATGTTTTAGTCCCGCCCTCACATCCTGTCGTTTCTCTTGGGATCAAACGCATCATATCCTGTTCACAAGAACACTGCTGCACTACGGGTTTAATAATAGAGCTCCCAGTAGTATGTATATATGTGCATTGAGACACCAGCCAGTTTCTTTGAGAGCGTCCATAAAGCGGGTGATGTGTTCGTGAAGCAGGGGAGCTTGCCTTAGAGGTGGGGGTGCAGGACGGGGGCTTGAAGAAGGTGGCGTTGCCAGGGCTGAGGGCTGTGGGGTCCTGGGGGAGGGAGACCGTGTCTTTGGACCCCGCCTCCACCTTGGGGGATTCCTGCAGGACGGACGCGGTAAAGGGTCACATGTTGCTCTGCTCTTTAAATTGGTGGTGGTGTTAGTTGTTGTTTAAGGTGTTATGGAATCTGGGATTAAAGCCAGTTTAAAAAAACTAACAAACAAAACATGAATTTCTCACCAGAGATTAACACATTAATAATAATTGATCAATCGCAGACAGGACTATTTCTCATTTACTACCACGATTCTTAGTGGAATGCTCTTATTTGGATCGGTTGGATTCAGTTTAAAGTGACCACACTTGGCATAGATGCAGGCCCACAGACAGACAGACAGACAGACAGACAGACAAGCCATTAGCAGCACCGTACCTCACGCTCCCGGGGCTCCAGGTTGCGACATTTGGCGGGGTCACAGCGACAGTTCTCTCCACAGGCCGTCTTCCCCTTCCGGCAGCGGCACAGCCTGTTGCTACAGCGAGCCTTGCACGCACACTGGACACAAGATACACCATCAGACACACTATAGACCCTTACACGCACACTGGACACAAGATACACCATCAGACACACTATAGACCCTTACACATGCACACAAGATACACCATCAGACACACTATAGACCCTTACACGCACACTGGACACAAGATACACCATCAGACTCACTATAGACCCTTACACATGCACACAAGATACACCATCAGAATCACTGTAGGAGCAATTTCATGAGTTTGATCTTTATTATTATTATTAGTTATTTTTGCACTTGGGGCACTAAGCACCAGACAACTAGGGGCACTAAGCAACAGACCAATCGCTTGCTGGGTGAATGACAGGATAAAAAGGTAACAGGTGTGTCAATGTCAGGTGACGCACCAGGAAGGGACATGGTTTTTTTTTACCAGAGCATGAGAGAGGCGGGCATGACACATGTATGTTTGTTGATCAGACACACTATAAGGCTGCAAAGACTGTCACCAAACACAAACCTGAACTTTGGAAACATCACTACACAAATATAAATAGCAGACTCTCATCATGTTGGGTCCCTTCCATCGGCCTCGTCATCGTGTACTGAAGCAATGTCTCAATAAAGTTCATACAAATGGTTTTTAACGCACCCCGAGGGCCTTGGCTTTCTTGGACGCCCTGCGGCCTCGGGTGTTCTCCTCGGGGTGCCACTCGTCCTCGTTGTCGTCGTCGTCCTCGTCCGAGTTGGACATGATGTCCTCCAGTTTGATGGCCATGCTGAGCGGAGCCTTGGCCGTGGTGAAGCGCTTCTGCTTGGGCTGCAAGGAGACACACAGCCACCATAACCACCGGTTACACTTGCACACATACAATGGTTTACGTAGCGCTTTTACAAGACGTATACACATATTCATACACACAAAGCATGATAAGAGTGTAGCTTCCTCCCAAACAGAGTCACAGAGATAGATTTTGGAGGTAGGATTAATCGTACCGATTTGTAGTGTTCTTTTCAAGTAATTCGCTCCTCTTGTTAAGCACTTTGTATTGTCGCACTTGTAAGCACTTCGTTAGTTTGACTCAAATTGAAAATCATCACCAATGTAAAACATCAATCCATTGGAAACAGAAATTGTGAACACAATTGACCTAAAAACAGCTGATGTTAAATGTAAAATCAGCACAAAACACACCAACCAATTCTTAAAAATTATGCAACAAATTGTTTTGTTTGGGCTAAATATCCTGCAGTAATGTGCACCCGGCAAAGGATGTGCAACCACTAACAATCAGTATGCCATCATGTCATGCAAGACTCTCATAGCTACTGGGACAGCACATGGGGGGAGGATGAGGAGGGGGAGGAGCAAGAGAAGGAGGAGGTTAGCTCACCTTGGGAGGAACATACTGGAATTCGTCACCAGGGCTGCTCGCCGTGCCGTTGGATGTGGGCAGCGCCAGCTTCTTGCCGCTCGCCAAGTGCAGCAGAGACAGTTTCTGTGGACGTCAGAGGAGTGGATCTGAGCCAACATGGCCGACAAGACTCGAAAACCGTGCGGTGGTCTTAAATTTGTCAGGACAGGAGGTGCTGGGCCCACCACGGTCGACGTCCGGATCAAAACAGTAAATAACATGCAAACCATGGACAAAATGACATATATTTAGGAATATATTTATGCATTCAATACATTTATGTCCAATGGATGCAGAAATCAAAAAAGATAAAATAGACTTGTGTGTACAGGTCTATATTCAAAGGGAATTGATAATCCATTCATAATATCGTGCCTCCTTGAAGTAGAGTTTTATTTATAATAATTTAGTTACCTCTCGGTTTAATCTTATTTGAATTTTCACGAAGAAAGAACGATGCATTGTTCGGCCGTTCTAATAATGAATACAGGACATTACCCGTTTGTAACTCTCGTTCTCCTCCAGAAGTTTCTGGTTCAGCTCGCTCAGCCCCCTCATCTTCTCAATCTCCTCTTCCTGAAACCACGGGAACCAATCAAAATGCAGGTCAGCATCCGGTCACGCCTCGGTCGCCCGACTACCAATATTATAAACAGTCCCGGACACATTGTGTTTATAATGATAACTTATATTCATACTTCTATTAGAATTTGAGTCCTTTCCATTTTGAGCAGAGAGACAAAATTTGTGAAACAATCTGCCTTAATAGAAAACTCTGAATCCGAAAAGGCGAAGACAAGACTTTGGTTATGGTTCTGTATATATATGGTACATTGCTCATTCTCTTTCAGTGAACACAAACTGTATGGTGACACTTGGTTTATTTACATATTAGTCACCATCATCATCATCAGTATCCTCATCCTCATCGTGATCGTCATGGAAACTCACCTGGATGTTGAGTCTCTGCGTCAGCTCCCTCTCCTTCTCTGAGGCGTCTCCGCTGGACTCCTGCAGCGAGGCGGGTTTGTTCTGGAGCTCATTCAGCAGGTACAGAACCTGGAGGGTGGGGGTGGGGTCTGTTAACCCAAATGCACATGGAACCTCCACTTCCAGCCAAAGAATAAGGCTAGCTGAGCATTGAGCTTATAAAATGGTCATTCTCAGTGCTGACACTCGCTCCTTAAAAAAAATCTAATAAAAATAACTACAACATAAAAGAGCATTTGGTTGCTTACAAACTGGACTGTCTCCACATATACAGATAGTGGCCCAGTTAGAGTCTGAGGTGGGTGGGGCTTGGCCTCAACTGGCCCAGGTAGAGTCTGGGGTGGGTGGGGCTTGACCTCACCTGGCCCAGGTAGAGTCTGGGGTTGTTGGGGCTTGACCTCACCTGGCCCAGGTAGAGTCTGGGGTGGGTGGGGCTTGACCTCACCTGGCCCAGGTAGAGTCTGGGGTGGGTGGGGCTGCAAGCCTGTGGTGCATTGGCTAATCAGTGTACCACAGGTTAAGTCAGCCATCAACACACACACACTCAGGGAGCGCGAGCATGCTAACAAGTTTACAATCTGTCTATGTCATCTCTGCTCATGTCATGTCTTCAATCTTTGCAAATAAACCAGAATTTCCAACACCACTACCTGCCTGTGTCTTTGGAGGAGCCCCAAAGAAGCCACATGATGTGGCATCGTGGCAGCAAGCTTTGCTAAAGGGAGCTTTTGGAAAACAGCATTTTTAAAACTTGTGAATGGATGTTTCCTTGAGCGACTCATTTCGAGGACATCTGTAAGTAAGTATCTATACAGCGCCCCACAGAGTCTCCACAGATATAAGAGCAGTGACTGATAGTGGAGGTGGAGGTGGTGGATGATGCTGCTGCTGCTGCGCTGACCTTCTCCTGGTGGCTCTGCTCCAGGTCCACCAGCTGCTGCTGGTGCTCCATGTCCATGGTGGACATGACGTTCCTCTCTTCCAGAAGCATCTTGGCCATGTCCTGCGCACCGCCCTTCTCTTGCTTCAGCTCGCTCTCCAGCCTGGCCACCGATGTCTTAGCCGCCACCAGCTAGCAGGAGACAGACAGACATACACACACTTCTAGTTGTAGGGTAAAAAACATCACATGCCAAGTGTATACCAGTGTAGTGTAACTACAATTTCTCCCAGCAGAGGTGCTGAGGTGCACAATATTGATGAGCGTGTGCACGGTGCTGAAGTGCACATGCACGGCAAGCCAAATATATTTGGCAACCAATGTTAGCACAAATACCGTTTTCAGTATGTAATTTGTAGTCATCCCATCGTCCGGGTTTCATAAATACTACTGTTGATATTGTTCCGTTCCAAAAAATATTTTGCGTGGCTGACTACATGCATCATGTCACTGGTATACAGATGTTCTATAACATATCCGTTAACAGTGGGAGGGATTTGGGAGAGTGAGCTATAATAAAACGGTTGATCAAATATCCCGATAGCATCCTCCTGATCTGAGTACACGCGTGTCTAATTATGAAAGAGGTCACCTGACGTGTAGCAGGTGACCCACCTAACTTCCTGCAAGTTGTACAGGTCAGGTGTCCACTGAGGGGTGCCATCTAATTATCCATCTACAAACATAAACATGGAAAACTGTCGCCTTCTGAACAGAAGAAATAATAGAATAATATAAATGGTAAATGGATTGCATTTATATAGCGCACGTCAGGAGCAGTTAAGGTTAGGTGGCGTCTTGCTCAGGGACACCTCAACACTTAGCTAGGTGGAGCCCGGGGATCGAACCAGCAACCTTCCTGTTGCCAGACAACCGCTCTCGCATGAGTCAAGGAGCTCACCTCGGCCATGAGGATCTTCAGGGAGCACTTGGCCTCCACCACCGTGGTGACGTTGTCCCAGCGCTGCTTCACGCGCCCCTCGTTGTCCGCGTCCAGAACTTTCTGCTGGAGGTCAGCGATCTGGGCGCTCCTGAGAGGGATGACGAGAGCAACAACAACAACAGCTCGTCATCAGGGCACACAAAGACATCGTCATGAACGGATCTGCTTTTGGCTCATCACTGCGATGTTACAATAAATCGTAACAATGCATTTCATTAACATTTTGTGTAAAAAAAGAAAAGAAAATCCTCTCAAATTGTATTCCACATTTGTGCAATACAAACGCGGCAGTTAAATGAGCTGTGGTTGAGAATTACCGTCTCCACGACACACACACACACACACACACGCTGGGGAGTGAAATAGCAACCTTCACTAGCGGACAACGTGATCTATATCCCGGAGTAGCTAACGCTCTTGTGTCGAGTATAAATAAAATGTTGTAGCCCATAGGGAGATCAATCAGAAGAAGGATCGGAAGTCTAACAATAAGCTGGGGTTTCAAGTGTTTTTGAAAGTCTCGGAGGAGGTAGAGGAAAGCTCTGTAGTCAAGTCCCGGTAAGCAGGTTCGAGGAATCCTATATCTATATCTTATAGAACATATATCTATGTTCTATATCTACAGGGAATAGCGTTGGTGGCTTGCCATTGGTCAAAAAGTTACTGGAACACCGGTACTGGAAGTGTAAGGTAATGAAGCAAGCGTTGGACCCACCGGAGGCCCATCTCCGTCTCCAGGTTCTCCACCTGCTTGCTGATGGGTGTCTCCCGGCCCACCTGGCTCTCCAGCTCAGAGATGAGCATCGTCCGGCGCTGGAAGACAAAAACCCGTGAACGTGAGATAAGGCCACACACACACACACACACACACACACACACACACACACACACACACACACACACACACACACACACACACACACACACACACACACACACACACACACACACACACACACACACCACACACCACACACACACACACACACACACACACACGGTCTTAAAAGGCCCAGTACCCTGATCTTGGGGGCGGGCCGCTCCCCAGCCTCCAGCTGCAGCTTCAGCTGACTGATGTCATGTGCCAGGCTCTTACGGTCCTCCAGAAGGTCCTTGAGGTGACGCCGGGCCTCCTCGGTGCTCACCAGCAGCTCCACCTCGTTCAGCAGCCACGACTGGACACACCACCACCACAGGGTCAGCGGAGGTCAAGCAAGGCATCGACCAAGACCACACACACACGGTGGTCAGACACATTGATAGCATGGAAGGTGCTCATGTGAACCAGTTGGAAGTGGACTTCCACAATCCACATGGGACCAAGAGGACTACTAGACCAGAGGTCTTCTACTATTCAGACAGCGGAGTGGACACACTTTTTGGCTTTTGTATGTAAATGTACTCTCTACCCCTCTCTACTGATGTATCTAGATCAATTCCGGGGTGTTATTGGTGCTTCTTCAATTTTCCTTAAGGCCTGCCCTGCTTGGGACTAAGCTACTGGACGCTCCACTAGTGGCCTGGATCACCAACTACCTCACAGGTCGGCCACAGTATGTGAGGCTGCAGAGCAACACGTCAGACACAATAGTGAGCACAACACGGGAGCACCTCAGGGGACAGTACTTCCCAACATCTCATGTGCTATATTATTAATATCATGCTACCTCTCAATGTTACCTTGCAATATTGCCGCTCATCTCCTCTCATCATCATGTGCAACAATCTTAATGTCATGTGCAATACTACTCACCATTATTATTATTACCCTACAATTATTATCTTGGAATATTACCTTTCATCATCATGTGCAATATTGCTGATGTGCAATACTACTTCGCACTACTACTTCTCAATACCATTGCGAACTTGTTTTGCTGGCTGAATATCTTATCTTACCTATATTTTATATTTTTCTTAGGCTTATTCACTGTAAATTTGTAAATGTAAATTGTATTATTCTGTTTATTTCTCTATCGTTTATTATTCTATTGCTATGCAACCTCACACAATAATTTCCTTTGGTATTAAAAAAACACCCTTAATCTTAATGTGTTTTTCAAATTTTCACAAATTCTTTTATTATTTGTACTGCACTTCTCCTGCTCCGCTAGATGTACAGGACGGGGGGGGGGGATGGAGGCCATCATATGATGGAGATGCTAGCTCCGTGGCGTCGGTGGGTACCTTGACCCTGGCGGCGGCCGTCTCGGCGCCGCGGCTGTGGGCGTCCCTCCTCCTGTCGGGCGCCTCCACGCGCTTCATCAACGCGTCACGCAGACGCTTGTTGGCCGCCGCAGCCTGAAGGGGGGCGGAGCCGGTCAAGCAGGTGTTACGTAACGCACTCGTGGTTTCATTATAAGGGACTTCAGCCACTTAAGCGATAACCATTTGGTTTCATTAAATATTGGTGGTTTAAGTCATTCCATTCATCTTACGGTGTCTTGTAAATTCATTTTTTTTCTAAATCTATTTTTAGCCATCAAAAATAGTTTTAGTCACTAAAAAATATATACATATGCAGCTATACCTATATCTATTTGACCTATATCTATGTATAGATCTATCCATCTACATACGCCTTGAAATGTGAACTTGCGGAAATGTAGATGCGGATGATTTGTGCTTTGGCACCTCATGAACAGATGAAGTGAATATATTAGCATGTTATTCAACAAACTAACTGAAAGATGCTTGTAAATGCTCTAGCCACGTAGCCATTGTAAATGTAGAGCTCACCAAACAGCCTCAACACAAAAACATAATGAAGATATTTGAGCGGAGAGTACGAACCTCTTCAGTTTTTCGGCGGAGCACGTTAGCCTGTTTCTGGAAGTCTCTCTCCAGCTTCAGGAGCTCGTACTGACGCTTGCGGTCCTGCAGGGCGACAACATGGTGACGAGGAGCAGCCTCACAGACACACCTCAGGCTCTCAGGGCTAGTGAACAAGTGATTAGCCTGAAACATTTAGCATTTTACATTTAAATGTACATTTACGGCATTTGGCAGAGGCTTTTATCCAGAGCGACTTACAGAGAGTACATTTGTTGAAAGAGACAGCAATATATCACTGTGGTACATAAAGATAAGAAGAGAGCCGGTTTCAAGCATTCATAGTTACGAGACGAACAGAACGAGTTTCATAATTGCCAAGTTGCCTGCATAACAGCTGGGATCAGAGCAGAAGTACCATTCATTTCATAGCCCTTTTCAATCCTTTAATAGATTACACATATTTATGATGTAAATATGTGCTGTAGCAGCTACCTCTGTCACACGGTAGCTGCACAGGTAACCACGACAACCTCCGACTCATGGTAGCTGTACAGGTTACTGTGACAACTTCTGTCACACGGTAGCTGTAGAATCCTCTGGTACTGTAGTGATATAGGCAACCATGACAACCCCTGTAACTGTACAGGTAACCAGGACACCCAGCCCTGTCACGCTGTAGCTGTACAGGTCACGAGGACAACCCAGCCCTGTCACACTGTAGCTGTACAGGTAACCACGACAAACCCTCTCAAATTGTCGCTGTACAAATAACCATGACAACCTCTGTCACACTGTAGCTGTACAGGTAACCATGACCGCCCCCACGACACACTAACTGTACAGGTAACCATGACAACCTCTGTCACACTGTAGCCGTACAGGTAACCATACAATATCCGACACACTGTAGCCGTACGGGTAACCATGACAATATCCGAGACGCTGTAGCTGTACGGGTAACCACGGCAACGTACCTTCTCCTTGAGCTGCAACACCTCCCTGTCTTTCTTGCTCTTCCAGACGCGGAACTTCTCAGCGTCCTCCCTCATCTGTTTCATGAGCTGCACACGCTGCAGTCGCATGGCCTGCAGGGAACACACCGCCGTCGCCACATCAGTCTACACACACTTCAACCCACCGTGAAAGCACGCGATACCCGACATGGTCATGACAGTCGGGATGGGTTGGCTCGGGTCAGAAGGTTGACCCGAAGGTTAAGGTTGACCTTGAATGGGTGGATGGATGGAGATGGAGTACCCGTCTCAATCTGTAAAGATACAATCTGTATCTTTGCTTATGTCTGTTGTTTTTTTTAAAGCCATTCTGTAATTGAAGTCGTCCTGAAATTGTTTGTCTCTTTGTTGAACCGTAATCTACTCTGAGTCTATTTGCTGCCCTGTGTGTGTTCTGCTCATGTCCGTCTGTGTTCTACTTTTACTGTAAATTACTATGTGATTATTCTTTTAAACTTGTTTTTCATTTTCATTTTAATTTGGGCTGCCAACTTCACACCTGGTCAGGGACGACAGATGAAATCTAGCCTCCTGTCTAATTCTGGCATATTTACAGCACATTTTATTCATATACACTGTCCCTGACAAATAAACACATATTTACATGTGGTTTCCTGAAAGCGTGAGTAGAAAATGAATGACCTCCTAACCCCCAAATACCAGACCATCTCATGTCTGCAATCTATCAACATTCTGATGGGCTATACAGATATGCCGACACAGAGGAGGCATCAGGATAATGTGTGCAACGAGGGAGGGGGGAGGGGGGGGAACATCACCTGTATCTCACTGTTGAGTTTGAAGACGCTGCGCACGGACGATTCCTTGAGCTTCAGCAGCTTGGACTGCTCCTGGATCTTCTTCTTCATGTCCGCCATCTGACCCTCCAGCTCCTGGAGCCTCTTCCTGCGCTGCTCACTCAACCTGGGGGTGGGGGGGCGATTGTAAATGGACTATTAACGTATTAATTTGTTGTTTGTTTTTTACTGAATATCTTACCTATATTTTTCCTTAGGCTTATTCACTGTAAATTTGTAAATGTATTATTTTATTATTCTATTGCTTATTACTCTAATGCAATCCATTTATTGTTTATTATTCTATTGCTATGCTTATGTCATTGGTACTTTGAGCAACCTCTGGCACAATAATTTCCTTCAGGATTAATAAAGTTATCTTAACCTCAATTATTGTGCCAACAAATATACCGCTCTTAAAACACCGATTTCGAACGTCAGGACGAGGTGCGCCCGGGTAGGTTCTCTCACTTGGCCTGGTTGGTGTCTTTCTTGATCAGCAGGGGCAAGAGCAGGTCCTCCTTCTCCTTCTGCAGGGAGTCCACCGAGGCCTGCAGGCTGTGCATGTTGTGCTGTGGGGAGCGGGAGCGCAGGTGAGGATGAGGAGAAGGACGTGAACAACACCACAGAGACACGGCAGGCGAGCGGCTCTGCTGTATTACTGCCTGTACTCTTCATTAATAATAATGAATTAATTGCATTTATATAGCGCGTTATGACACTATAGTGCATTATGACACCTCATCCACAACCAGTGTGAGTGTAAGTGAACCCTATGTCTGTTTTAGCTCAAATTAGAACATTAGAAAATAAAAAAATATATAAATTAACTTTTCTAACTTTTCTCATACTTTTTTTCTGTTTGTTTACGACCAGTGCCAAGTTCATATACGTTGAAGTATTTGTATGTGGCCATTGAAATATTAACATTGACCGCTGAGGCTGAGGCTGTATAAAATAGTTTGTTCGCCAGAGTTTTACAAAGGCCTGTATGAGTACACAAAAAAAGTGGTTTGCACATTGCACGGAAGGTCTTAGCAGTGACTGCTTAAGCTAGCATCACTTTTTGATTTGACAAATGTAAATAATAATAATAATAATAACAGCAAAAATAAGATAGGAATACAATCCCACTGGTGTCACAACGGTCAGTGATAACACTACAGCACAGGGCCCCCCAGGAGGTAATCCTCCCGAATACTTCACCAGTGAACTGACCTGGTGCTCCGTCTGCATGGGCTCCAGCTGCCCGTCGTTCTGACACATCTTCTTGACGAAGGCCTCCTTCAGGGCCAGCACCTTGTCCAGCTCGATCAGCTCCTTGGACATCTGGGCCTGGCGCAGCACGTGATGCGCGGTGAAGCCCTCAGTCACGTCCCTTTCTTGTCCATCCTCCTGTCAAAGAGAAAAGGTCAAAAGGGTCAGCGGGGGTCAGAGGTTGGAGTCATACAGTGACGTCGTATACACCTCTGCCGTTGGTGATCATGCCAAATTCGTGTTCACCTACGAATCGTTTCAAAACTGGTCTAGAAAATACAGTCAATAATGTTCACATTAAAAACTTTTCAAAGTTCATTCCTGTCCCCTCTACTGCTGTGACACGCCTTTTACTTACCGGCGAAGAGCCATCCGTTGGACCGGCAGCTCCTTCTTCTCCCGTTGCCATGGCGTTGATGGAGGCTACGATGTTGGCGCTCTCGTTCTGCTCAACAGAGCACACAGTGTATAGAGCGCACATCCGTTTGAGAATGCATGAAAGACCTTCGAAATTTAAATAAACAATATTAATCTAATATCTATAGGATATAAATAAGCCATCCCCCACAACTCTAAGATTTGGAATGGGAACACTTATTCAAATCACAGCAACATAATAGTCTCATCGTCAAATCAGTCCGCAATCTTCTCCCCAGCAAATGACGTCATCACAGGAAGGCGAGGCTAGATCCGCTCACCTGGAGCTCCAGGATGACATCCTGCAGGCTCTTCATCAACTCCACCTTGCCCTTCAGCTCGCAATCCTCCAGGGTCACCAACACGTTCTCGAAGTCCATCTTACAACTGGAACAACAGCAGGTTCCTCCGTCTCAGGCCTCGCCAAACACTCACACAGAGGCATGGGAAATGTTTTGGCCTTCTGTCCACAAATGTGTTTTTTTATGTCTTTTTTTACGATTTTGAAAGCTACTCTCCCTCAAGTGGATGAATTTGGAAACGCTGGTCTTGCATGATAATTTGAAAACAGACGTATGCGATGCGGTCACATGATCAGAAGCAATAGGTTGGTTGCTACGCTTTAAAAACATAATTCTGGAACAAAAACGGCAAAGATTGCCAAACAAAAAAGCCATTCTTTAAAAAGTCCATGGTTTTGGTGCAAGGGCACGACCATCTTGCCAAGACTCGATGCAAGACTTAACGGGGGATGGGTGGTCAGGTGTCTCCTACTCACGCCTCATGCTCCTTCAGTTGCTCCAGTTTTCCTTGAAGCTTCTCATTGGCTTGTTCCGCCTGGGTCAACAAAGAGACGGATCACATGATCAGCATGAGGAGGTGGTGTTCTTCTTCCATCATCATCATCATCTTTCAAATGCATAATCCTAATCTGTTATGGTAAATGGATTGCTTTTATATAGCGTTTTTTTATCCTAAGCACTTTACAGTATTGCCTCACATTCACCCATTCATACAGACGGCGGTGTCAACCATGCAAGGTAACAACCAACACGTCAGGAGCAGTTGGGGTTAGGTGGTGTCTTGCTCAGGGACACCTTGACACCAACACGTCAGGAGCAGTTGGGGTTAGGTGGTGTCTTGCTCAGGGACACCTTGACACTTAGCTAGGCGGAGCCCGGGGATCGAACCAGCAACCTTCCGGTGGCCAGACAACCGCTCTTACCTCCTGAGCTACTGCCATGTTATTCATGACATAAGAGACATCATCGTTTCTCTCAGAAGGTCATAAATGGATGGATGATTTATTATAATGAATGCGTCCTCACCATGATGATCTTCTCAAACATCTGCGCCGTTTGGCCCACCGACTCGCTCAGCTCCCGGCACAGCTTGTCGTTCTGGTCCTTCAGGGCCCGGTTCTTCTCCACCAACTTGCTGGTGTTCACCGACGACTCCGGCCTAAGAGAGAGAGAGAGACGAAGACATGCGTGAGGATCCGTGGAGGTGGTCGTCTAACACCCCCAAACAAAAAGGGTTCTGGATCTGACATTAACCTGCAGGCAATCCCATAATGTCCATGATTTATTCTATACTTTATTCAAATTTATATATTTTTTTATTTCTCAATCCTGCTGCTGTATTTACTGTAAATACTATACATATTGTAAATCCCTCCAACTCTGATTCATCCAATTTGTGCTATTTGTACTGTTGTTTTGCACATTTCGCTAAGCATCACCACTTTTAATTTCACTGCATATCCTGTATGTATACGTGACAAATAAACTTGAATCTTGAATGCCCTTCACTCTACCCTTGATGCATTTCCCATCTAGGATCAATGAAGTATTATCTTATGTTATCTTATGTTATCTTCTTAAGGATATGCATTTGAATTCACTGCAAGTCGTTTTGGATAAAACATGCCTGCTTAATCACCAAATAGTCATGTACGGCATGAGGCATTTAATGCAGAGGTGCGGTCTCTTACCCAGAAAGCACTGGGGCCACTCCACCGCGGGCATGCAACAGCATCACTTGCAGTTCCTGGACCTGAGAGGACACAGGAAGTAGTCTTAGAGTTTCAAATGGATAGAAGAAGCACTTTACACAATACACACCTCCAGGTGAAGTTATTGCTGCTGAATGTGTGTGACATGTGAAGTCACATGGGTGGGAAAATCCACCACCGGCCCATTTCTTTTATTTTTATTTGCAACCACGGATTATTTTTACCTACCAAATGGTTACATTTATTTTTGGACCCTGTATACACATATTTAGGATTACATTTATTAAATATTACTAAACAGCAATACCGCACACAATCACACAAGGCATCGCCACAAAATCAGTGTCAGTCAGTGTGACTCATGACATTAATCACACTTTAGTAAAGAATTCAAGGTATAAGACAAAAACAAAACAAAGCTATCTGTAGCTTTGGGGCTAAATGACCAAATAACAAAATGGTATACGTTTTACAAGTACGCCACCTGCTGTTTCAGATGCTTCATCTCGGCCGCCCGGGGGTCCACGTTGATGATGGGCTTGTTCTTGATTTTTCGCGCGCGGTCGGCGTAGCGCAGTGTGTTCATGGTCTCCTCAATGTTGGAGTCGGCGGGGCTGACGCAGGCAATCATCAGCGTGTGGCTGTTACCTCCCAGCGAATCTGGAGGAGGAGAGAAGCAGTTAGCACCACCCCCACCACCACCAGCAGCACCACCACCAGCAGCACCACGCATGACCTCCGTCCTAGCCTCGTGGTGGGATGCTCCTGATCCCGCTATGAGCTCACACTCTGGTTCTCTCTGCAGGTCGGTCTTTTCCAAATTTCCTTTTTTAAATACCGTATTTTCCGGACTATAAGGCGCACCGGATTATAAGGCGCACTGTCAATGAACGGGTCTATTTTCATACATAAGGCGCACCGGATTATAAGGCGCACTGTCAATGAACGGGTCTATTTTCATACATAAGGCGCACTTAGAGCCCTGCAATGGAGCCCGAGGCCCGGGGGGCCCGAAAGCCCGACAGCCCGAGGGTCGGGCCTCGGGCCAATTATCCCATCATTAGCTGGGATGCGGGCCGGGCTCGGGCTTTTTTTTCTCTCTCTCTCAATTAAATTAAATTAAATTAAATTCAAAGAGGCTCTATTACCAGCAGCAGCAGCAGCAGTGAGCGTGCGTTCAGCGCCGCTGGAAGAGTAATAGAGGAGAGGAGGACTGGACTGTCCCCTGAAACCGTGGATGCGATTCTTTTCCTTCATGATGCAAAGTGACTTAAAAAGACATGTTGCCATGTTAAGCGGCTGACTGTTTTTGTGTGATTGGACGTTTTTTTATTATTATCATGGGCGTAGAATTTAGTGGGGACGCTGGGGACATGTCCCCACCAATATCCACACCTCACGGTTGCGTAATTGCACATCCTTGACGCAATATCTGTGATGTCCCCACCAATGTCCAAAACAAAAATACGCCCTTGATTATTATTATTCTTGGAATGGCCTGTTTTGGTCAATTTTATTTTAGTCAAGGCTTACTCGGGTAAGACAAGCTGTTTTCTCTGTTAATAATAGCGTAACTGTTTCTCCGCACTTCCGTGTGCTTATTGTTCCAATGGTTTTTATAGGCTACGTTTAATAATAAACACTGATATACGCTTTAACTGTTGAGTTGTTTTTTGTAGCCTATTCACTGGGATATAATTTGTAGTAGCCTATTCAACATTGATCTGATATGTAGCGAATGGATCAACTGTTAATCGCCGCGCAGCTGCTCGTCACTCACCTCAGAAAATAAAAAAAATATTTAACTGCCTACAAAATGCTTCAAACATTTTCCTAAAATAACTTAAAATTGAAATGAAACTAAATATAACCACTTATGCCAGGGGTGGCCAACCAGTCAGAGACGAAGAGCCAATTTTTTTACTGTGTTACTGCAAAGAGCCACATCATACACACATGAACATCTCTTCCTCTCACACACACCAATAATATTTCTTAGTCTTATCTAGTTAATTCGGGGGCTGCTCCGAATTAACGGAGCACCCCCCCCCCCGAGACACGGACTCACGGTAGCGTCATTGCGCATCCTTGGCGCAAAATCAGCCATAAAAAGAAAATATATGAACGTAAGAGCCGCATGAAACCAGGCAAAGAGCCGCATGCGGCTCGGGAGCCTCGGGTTGGCCAGGCCTGACTTATGCCATTTAAAGTGCTCAAATAAGATCGGAAGTCTATAACTAGACTTGTCGCATCTGGGCAACAAGTCTAGTTTGCGACATTAGTCGCAAATATGGGAGGTTAAAAAAATGTCGGGCTTAATTCGGGCCTGAGAGTTCTAATAATGTGGCGGGCCGGGCCGGGCTGGGGCCTCACTCTCTCGGGCCAGGGCCGGGCTAGGGCCTACTTTCCAGGCCCGCGCAGTCCTCTATACACACACCATAATATTACCGGTATGTTGAAGCACAGTACGTATTACTCCGCAAGGCTAGTATTACACCGCGGTAGCCGTAATGCGCCGACAATCCATCAAGCGGTGCGGCTTGACAGATTTTTGAGCGCCGTGTACCACATAAAATCGGTTCGAGGTTAATACATAAGGCGCACCGGATTATAAGGCGCACTGTCGATTTTTGAGAAAATTACAGGATTTTAAGTGCGCCTTATAGTCCGAAAAATACGGTACTAAAATAAGACCAATCAGCAACCCACAGCGAACACAATCTACTGAGCTTTCAAAGTCGTTTGATCCGGGATAGCAGGGCTGAACGATATGTTCATATTGTGTTGTTGTTTTGTTTTTTACAGATATTACAATATGATATGATTCACGATTAGTGGGAATGATCATTTTCGCATCACAATTTTCATTTTTAACCATGAAGTGTGATTTGTCTGGACCAAACAAACACATTGCCTTACTTCTGGAGGAAGAATGTGAAGGCCAGGGCATCTGTAGCACTACAGTACTGAGATACTTGGATAAAATTGTACAAATTGTTCAGCCCTACAACAGGATAGACTCAGTAATGATGTTAAAAGGTGAACAGACTCCTGCGTGGATTCAGGGTTGGCTGTAGATGGCATGGTATTAACCTACATTGAAAGGGACCTTAGGAAAGAAAACACTGAAGCAGACAGACTGCTGCTGGCTATATGCTACACCAAATCAACGCCGGCGGCTAGGCTAACCATAGCACTAGTACGCACGGGGCGGGGCGGGAGGGACCCACTGTACCTTGCAGTAGGCGGGTGAGCTTGGAGTCCCTGTAGGGGACGAAGGACGTGGCCTTCTTGCTCTCGTCACCCAGGGCACTGATGACGTTCCCCAGGGCCAGCAGCCCACGGTTTATACTGATGCCTGCGTGGGACATGGAGAGATGATGGAGACACGACTACATGTAGACACACACGACAACAGACTACATGCAGACAATACACCACACAATGCTACACATCATACCAAGACTAATATTAGACAACATACAAGTTGCACTGCACAATATCCGACGACGCAATACCACACTACACATAATATGCACAATATTAGAAGTTAGAGAACACACACACCTTCCTTCAGACGTTCTCCCTCTGCCTTGGTCTTCTTCTGTCTCTCTGAACCAGCAAGGTCCACCAGGTGGAGTTTGGACACCACAGAGTCTGATCTGAGGTGTGACACACACACACACACACACACACACACACACACACACACACACACACACACACACACACACACACACACACACACACACACACACACACACACACACACACACACACACACACACACACACACACACACACACACACACACACACGTAAGCCTACAGGGCTAGATCTTCAAACCATTCCAGTTTTGTCCCGTTTTTGTTTATTTCCCTGAATAGTTAAACAAACTATACTTTACACACTCAACTTGAGGCTTTTTTTATGTAAGCAAATCTCTCTCTGAGGTGTTAGCATCCCGCCTCAGGGGGCAGCAGAGACCACGTGCCGTTTCTATTCAAGCTGGGGATGCACAGACCCCATGCTGGGCTCAGGTTTCCAATAATGAAGGATGTCCCGTTGTCATGGGGACAATAAAAATAGCACCTGGGACACGGTGTCCGTCTGGGGGACAATTCTGGGAGAGTAGAGAAACACCTCATCATGAGTTTAAACATAAGGTTCGTGCAGGGAACTTATGCATCGCTTGAATTGTTAGGTATTCAAATGTGAGGTGGCACCGGCACAATGTCTTCACCACCAGGTCACACCAGCGCCGACACCCAAAGTCAATCACAGAGAAACCCATGCAAAGCAGAACAATGCAGAACAGAGTCAGTCAACAAAGTTATTAAACTACATTTATCATGTAGGATTAAAATAACTTAAAAACAACTCGATTTGGGAAAATGGTTGCGCAGTCTGGGACAGTTGAAAGTAGAATTTGGGACAGTTGCGAGAAAAAAAGTGCATTTCCAGCCCTGGCTGGGCTAAAATAGGGCATCGGCAAGCGGTGGCAGGAGTGCATAGGTCCGATACAAAGGTCCTTTTATCCCCTCGCCCAACTTTTCTTATATTGTAAAATCAAAGCTGGTGGAGATAATGTCAAGTCAAACTCAAAGTTTCATTGTCACATGTTCTTCATAACAAATGGCCATTCTGAACAGTGAAATTCTTATGACATGGCAGGCGAGATAATACAATAGTATTTACATTTTGTAAGTTAATTCAAAATTGACTTTTGAATGTTCATTTTGAAGAAACCTCAGAGAAAAACGTTATATGTTATACAATTCAGTCATGTTGTATCATATGTCTTCATTCATAATCTAGACCAATCAGATGTCCCTCAGGATCGCTAATGAGAAAGTGGCATCGGGGAAACCCCATTTTAGCAAAAATTTAGCAAAAAAAAAAGCTACAATGACCCACAGTCTGGTACCTGGCAGCCGACTCACTTGTCGTTGCCATGGCGCTGCTCCAGGGTGATGGTGAAGATGGCGTGCGAGCGCGACGACGCCGCATTCATGGCGGTGGAGCCCACGGTGCGGGCGCCGTTGCCCACCTCCAGACAGGACACCATCTCACACTCAGACGTCACCTTCTTCTCCGTCAGACCCACGATCTACACCAGAATGATGGGTTAAAAAATAATAATTCATATATATATATCAATTATAGGATTATTTGGACTGACTGACTGGGATTGCAATGATTCACTATTCATGTGGCATTTGTTGGGGTCTGTAAACAAACCAAACTTACATTTGGAGAAAATGTAAAAAAGTATCCACATTTTGTACAAATTGCAGCTTGTGCGATTTGAATATTGCACTTGGCCATATTTTTTGACCGACATTTTTTGATTAATTGTTCAGCCTTAAATTACACTCAAACTCCTTCATATTGCCCGTTTTTCAATGGCCGATGCGGATATTTACAGATCAGGGAGGCCAATGGCAGATATATAATGCAGATATATACTGCATAATGCAGCTGTATTTCTGTCCAGCCATTGTTTTCCCTCAGGTAACGTTACATCCAGCACATCCCGTTACATTCAGCAGACATCTGCCAGTAGAATTGTGAAGCTGACAATAGGGGAGCGCCAACATCTGACTTTTTCTTTTTTAAAAGTGGTAATCTCGAAGATCTCCACCTGTGGCGATGCCGAAAATGCATGCATCAATCGGCGTACCACTACCACTATCACATGCCTACCTTGATGCCCTCTTTCGGGTCCTCGCGGATGCTAATGTTGGGCTTGTCTTTCGAAATGCACAGCAGGTCCAGGATGTCCTCGTTGTATATCTAGAATTACAGACGCAAAGCATTGACAAACCGAGTGCATGAAGTACCACATGTGGCATCGCTGCGGTCACAAAGCAAAGATACTGGGCACAACAGACCTCCAGGTACGACACAGTCAGAGAGAAATCACAGAGGGCCATCTGATCCTTCTCCTGGAAGATGCGCTGGATGACCCGGGGAATGACGCCCACGGAGAGCTCCTTCTCCTGGGCGGAGGTGTAGGTTCCTCCCATGGAGAAGGTCTTCCCAGAGCCCGTCTGACCGTACGCCAGCACTGTGGCGTGGTAACCTGCAGAGATAGCATCGCTTGACTCACTGATTACGCCAAGAAGGCAAGAGAAACTGCCATCTGTCAAATTGATGTAAACAGAAGATTAAGAAAGCTGCCTTATGGGACAAGCTGGTGATTGAAGTGGTCCAGAGTAACAAGAAGATGCATTCACATCAACCTCTGAGAGGAAAATTTTAGAACATTCAGGCATCCTTGATAAAGCTCAGCAGTAAATTGGCTGTCGTAGTTCCCAGTCATGTGGATGAGCTTCGACTTCTTGCGGCATGAGCGCAATCTGACGCTCCAGGCGGTTTGTTACACAGACCCATCTGGGAAGTCGTCCTTTGAAACTGTGTTGGGAAAAAGGGCAGCCAGGTACTTTCAAAAAGTACTTGGCAGGTGATCGGAGGACCCATGTGTCCATCACCACGCCCGTAGCCGCCAGTAGTTCCTCATAGGCCACTGATTTGCTCGCAAAGATTGTTATGGTCTCACACGGCTCACATTAAAGCGCCATTATTAGAGAAACATGCATACCCTTGAACAGCCCACACAGGAGTGGTGCCACCGCTGCAGTGAACACCTCCTCTTGCTCCGCCATGGGGTCGAACACGTAGTCGTAGGTGAACGCCTTCTCAGTGCCGACAATAACCTAAAAACAATGAAACGTTGTAAAAAGTCTCAAACAGGAAGGGCACCAATGTACATACAGCCAGTTCTAATAGGGTTGTTCGTTGCAAGTGTCATGATGGATGATGATTATTATGAGTTTTTTCATGGACAATGGAACCTGCAGTTTGTTCCCGTGTGTCATTAGGGGGGGGGGGGGGGCAGACCTGAGGCTCTGTGGGGTTAAAGGTGAGACAGGACTGGCATCCCTCGTTGATCTCCTTGGGTACAAGCGGCCGGCATCGCAGGGCAACCCGCACTGGGATCACCCTCGCCTCATCGTGGGCCATGTCGCTCAGCTTCTACAATGTCAAGAAGATGAACAGTGCGAAAATGCATATACCTAAACACACACACACACTCATCGGTACCTGCCAGTACTGTACCACAGTGCCATTAAGATGAAATTAAAAATATAACATATATATATTTGGGAGAATTTGACAGCATCAAGTAGGCTTTCAATACTTTTAACTCGGCTTAACTCGCCGGCTATCCAAGCTCGATGTAGAACTGACAGTACAAAAATACTGTCTGTTCGTTTTTAGAGCATTTTTATTGATCAGTGGATTTATTCAATGTACCTGTAGTGTGTACCAGTGCTTCTACCTTCTGTGGTTGCATTCATGTATGTATGTATGTATGTATGTATGTATGTATGTATGTATTGTTTGGAACAGTAGAGCTGTCAAAGGAAAGTTGTTTTGGAAAGTAGCATATAAAGTAGGCCTATGACGACAGAACGTTGTATCCAGGTGACGGTGTATGTATGTATGTATGTATGTATGTATGTATGTATGTATGTATGTATGTATGACTGACACTACACTACGTGACTCACCACTGGGCTCACACGTCACGTCACATTTGCACCAACGACATTAATTGTTGTAATCGGTGTGAACGGCGAATACTTACACACACTTCGGCCGTCAACGTGAGTGTAAAACATACGGTCCACCGCGACGAAATAAGTCCGCTTCACGACACGCGATACACTTTTTTTATTTTGGGGTAACGTAGACGCTTTTTAGCGAGCGGGTGGAACGTCGCTCTTTTGAAAAGTGTTTATATATCGCCCGCCACTTTCAAACGCACAACTCCGCCCCTCGTTTCTTCTTCGCGGGTCGCGTTCGCGTAGTTTTAACGTCATCTGACGCGTCGACGGAAGTTGTTGTTGTTGTTCTTCTGCTTCGTCTTCTTCTTTTCGATTTTATTGTCAACCAGCGACACGGTGCATTACCGCCACCTACTACGTTGGAGTGTGTACCAGAGTTATCCATTCTGTTCTATCTAGTTATTATTCAAAAAATAATAATAATAATACAATACAATAAATGAATACATAAATAAGCAATAATAATAATAATAATAATAATAATGAAAAATGACATGCTCCACTGATTCCTCTACTTCACAGTGCTTGCATAATCCTGAGTCTATGAATGTCAAAATATAACAATGTATATTTTATTACATTGATTTATATGTGTATTGCTCCCCTTAATATTTTTTTGTATACTTTATTTTATTTTATACAGTTTTCTTTTGTTTAGTTTTTTGTAACTTTGTTAACATAGTTTTCTATACTGTTTCTATTTCTATTTGTATTATTTTATAACTGCGGTCGGCTGTCGGGCGTTTTGCACATAAGATTTTCACTCACTGCTTATACTTTCACTCACTGCTTATACTTATACTCTGGTATGCTTTTGGTTATCCTCACTGTGTCCATTTCTCACTGTACTGCACTGCATTCAGGTGTCGTCCTGTGTTTCCTGTATCCCAACTGTGCTGCCACTCTTTAATGACGCTTCCTTTGATTATTCCTTTTGCTTCAGATTTACTCAATGACGAATGTCTAAGATCTCCCCATGTTGCAGAGCCTGTTTTGCTCAACCATCCGCAGTTTCATTGCCCTTAATCCCTCTGTGAGCTGGTATCCACATAAATGTTTTAAAAATATTCATCCTTTTAAATCTGTACAGGGTTTCATATATCTCATTAACAATATCCTGCCTACTGTGAAACTTACATGCAATGACATTAATGCGGAACATGAATCTGAACAAAGAATTACTTTTTAATGTGTATCCACTGTAATGCTGTTTCAATCGGCAACATGTGGATAAATGGACAGATTATCTGGTGTTCTTCTCTTAACAGAAACTTCTAAGGCTGGTATACTAAAAGCAAAACCTGTGCTCCCTGTATTAGCATCGTTGGATCCATCAGTATATACTGGGACATATGATTTGCATAATGTTTGTAACCTATCTTCAACCAAAGCATCTACCACACACAATACCTTAGGAAAGCACGGAAAACCATTTAGGACTACAGCTGCCAAGGCTATGGACTGTTCACGCTGCTGCTGTCTGAGCATTGTTGTTCGTTCTCAGATGTTGTATCATGCTTAGAATCGCCCGCCTGCCCAGCTACTTATGCAGGCAACTTAGCAATTATAAAACCATGCTTCTGGACGTTCTATTCATCTCGTGAATAGGAATGCTCGAAAACAGCTCTATTCTTATCTTCAGGTTCCACAGTGATATATTGCTGCCTCTCCTTAATGTACTCTTTGTAAGTCGCTTTGGATAAAAGCGTCTGCCAAATGCCCTAAATGTAAATGTAAATGGTAGACGTTACCGGAACATCCAGGCACGGACTACCAGACTCAAAAACAGTTTTTCTCCCCCAGGCCATCAACCAGCAACACAAATGTCATTGATCATATTGACATTTGACATATTGACATTTATAACATTGATAATATTTAGATTATTCAACTACTTCTGGATACATTTGCCATATTCCCTATGCTATATTTAAACACTCTGGATACATATGCTTCTCAATCTCTTATCTTATGTATATTTCTACTATTACACGCCATATGCCATATTTCTGCAACTGCTGCCTTCACTTGTGTATGTATCTGTATGTATATTGTGGCAGACGGCCACTGAGGGGCCGACCAGGCAGTGTGGACCATGGTCGGGGGAACCCGCAGTTCCCCTTCCGGCCCCAGAGGGAGCCAAGCAGACCAGGAAGTGGAGAGAGGCGATCAGCCTTATTGAAGGTGGCTGCGCCTCGTTGGGGGAACTCGGCGGCGGCCAATCAGGGGCCTGGCTGCGGCCAATAAATGGGAGAGGACCTGGGGGGTGTAGGGGGTCGAGGAGAGAGAGAGAAAGGAGAGCTGGAAGTGGTGGCGTTGGAAGTGGGAGAGAAGCAAGTAGCGGAAGCGGGAGAGTAAGAGTAAGAGTGCAGCAAACGACTGAGTGAGTTGAAGAAAGACCGAAGTGGCTGTGTGCCCTAGACTTTGGATTGTCGGAGAACCCTGTTGTGTGCTGAACCCCTGGACCACCTGAGAACCCGCCCCGTGAACGAACCCCGCCTGGCTGACTACCTGACCCATCGCCGAACCCCGCTCTACCTGAGGACCCGTCTCCGTGTACCGACCCCTGCTAACGGACCACGATTACCCTGCACTTACCCTTCCCCTGTATGTTAAATAAACCCCGTTTGCCTTATATTCTGGTGTGGACAGTGGATTCATTAGGTTCAGTCGTGGACACACTCCACCCGACAATGGGGTGTGCCACAATATGTACATACTGTGTGTATATATATATATATATATTTTTTTTTTGTATTTTATTTCAATGCATTTATATATAAAACAATTCTCTTCTTGCTATTTTATCTTTTTTGGCTACTTTTTTTTGTACACTGTCGCTTTCCATGTCACAAGAATCTCACTGTTTAGAATGGCCTTGTGTTATGATGTACATGTGACAATAAAACACTTTGACTTTGACTTTGAAAGACTGCGATATTTACCGGCCTTGTAAACACCTTTATTTTTATCGTTCTTAAAAAAATTTAACAGCAGATGTGCTTGTTCCCCATTCTGATCCTGATAAACATCTCAGCACATTCAGTATCTTTTTACACTTGGTGTTTGCCTTATGAATATGTTCATTCCATGTTAACTTTGTGCCAAACGATACACCCAAAAATCAAAATGTTATCACTTGTTCTATTTTTTGCCCATACAGCTTTATTTGTGCATCAACACCTCTCTTTCTAGTGAACATTATTTTGTTTTCTATTGAAAACTTAAACCCTGTCAGTAAATTACCATATGGACCTGAACATTTTGAGTGCTCTTCCGGTGAAAATGGGAAGTGAAAAATAAGACTAAGGCTCTATAAAAAAAACTGCTCTACAAAAAGAAGGCATTAATACAACACTTATTAACCCCCCTTGCTCGGTTAATATGTTTAAAAGAACATCAGAATCTACACGGAAGGCAATAAATTGTGATGAAACAGAGGATAACAAAGTTATTTCCAAGAGAGGTATATTGATGCTTTGTGTTTCACAGTCCTCTAGGTGATGGACTCAGTGGCTGGGGCAGGGTGCACTAGGTTACTGATGGTATTGACGAGAGATCTTGAGTGATGCTTTTGAGATGCAGCAGTAAGAGAGTCTCTGAAATGAGGATAGTAATGCTCTCACCGGGAGTCGAATTTTCCCATTTACGTTCCGCTCTTCTACATTTGCTTTTTAGTTTTATCATACGGCAAGACCGGCTTTAGGAGCTCCTTGGTGCAATATGATATTAAATTAATTCACCATATCGTTTGAGTAATTCACCATATCGTCACCTACATTGAGTAATACAACCATGAGCACGGAAGATAGCAGCAAACTCTGCAGCCAAATTGTGATTACAAAATTTGAACAGGGAAAAGCAGTTATGCAGTTCATGTCAAGCCAAACCATTTTGTGGTCTAAAATATAATCCCTAACGGAGAGTGAGTTACCCAGTCTAAACCCAGGCTAAAAACTAAATCAGGTGTGTGGCTCATGTATAGGAGATGATATATGCTTGATGACGTATTTTAGGCTAAGGTTATCTTGGTTAAACAGCGTGTTCTGTGGTAACACTTAAACTGTTTATTTTATTATTATTATTATGCATGGGTCACTGCGGGGACAATGCTGTAAAAGGGGATATGCAAATGGAGATTAGTGAATTGAAACAACTCAAAGGAAGCATCTGGTGAGAAAAAGAACCAATACAACATGAGAGTATACATACGTAGGCTAAAGGGTAAAGGGCTAAAACCTTGGTAATCCCATGCAGGATTCAGTCACCAAGTCCTGAATGATTTTTTGAGCTGAAAGTGGTGAGTATTACAATAAATGGCATTATTATTATTCATTAAGTTTGAGCGTTCTTAATGTTATCCACATAATGTGTAGCTGTTTACTCAGTCTTTGCTGAAACAGACATAGGCATAAGTATTTATACATATTTCTAGAATGCATGTTATCAGTAAAAACCACTACTAAAAATTTAATCATCCACGGTATTTGAAAAGGAAATTATGCTAATAATGTATTGTGTGTCTTATACTATAGTAAAGACACCTTTATGCAAATGTTTAATTTAAAATCTTTGGCTTTTTCTATGTTGCGAATTTGGTGCCTGTTAAAAATGTATTAATGTATTAAGTGTTTACTGTGCAGTTTATGTTGAATCGGCATGTTTAATGGGTTAGAAACTGGTCAGGTGATTTGTCATTTAATTAGTTTACTGTCTGTTTATAGAGTGGATTGGGTTGGTCAATGCTCAACTTCACCCCACGATAACTACCAGGCAGACCTGACCAGTGATTCGTCCACAGAAGACCATGGCCAGAGAGGGATACTGGTGTCCATGGTTTCTACAACATGTTTACGTCTTACTTCTCTCCTCCATGCTTAATGTAAACCCTTCAGTTGCTTACTCAATACAAAACTGCCAAGTACTGTTCTCTGCCAATACCTTGGCTGATATCGAGGTGGACTGCTCCAACCATAATGTGACTTCTGTACCAGGTGGCATCCCCCGAGGTGTAGTCTGGTTAAACATTGGTGTAAATCTAATCCAAAGGATAACCAAGAATGACTTCAGATATTTTTCCAACCTTAGAGTGTTACACATTCACCAGAACCAGATTGCTCATATTGAAGACATGTCTATGGTCCATCTGGTAGGGCTGAGGGAACTGTACATGCAAAATAACAAACTGACCAACCTTCCAAAGCACATCTTCCATGGGTTGTTGAATCTGTTGGTGCTGGACCTTAGTCAAAACAATATCGTGTTCATCTCTCCCTCTGCCTTTGAGTTAACGCCCAGCTTGCACACAGTCAAACTAGGGGCAAACCAGCTTAACAGCATAACTGACATTGTGCCCATCTTCAAACTACCACGCATTCAGGAAATACACATTGGTGGTAACAACTTAACCTCTTTTGAGTCAAAACATCTGCCTTTCAACAAGACCTCTCGTGTTATGCTTTTAAATATGTCTTCTAATCCTTTGGAAGTGTTTAGCATCACAACAGACTACTTTGCTGATCTTGAGGAGATAGATCTTTCTGACTGTGGAGAAGATGTTATGCGTATGAACATCCCTGATCCATCTTTTCTAAAGAACATAACTCATATTCATTTTGGAAATACTCTGGTCTCTTTCTACGACATTGGTGAAGTTCTAGAGAGTCTTGAGTCCCTGGCCTATCTACAGCTCTCTAATATGGAGAGATGGATCAACAGCAGTCTCTTAAAAACCGCCTGCAAAAACCTCTCTCTGCGGACACTGGACCTCCATTTAAACTCTTTGGTCAGTGTTGAGGAACTTCCCCACTGTCGCCAGCTGACCGAGTTGGACTTATCTGGCAACTACATGACCAATCTCTCCAGTCAATCAGTACAATCAATGAAGCGACTAAGAAGCCTAAGTTTGCGGGACAACCGCCTCTCAGGAGTGCCGGTTGTTGTAAAGAGTCTTTCCTCATTGGAAATCCTAGACCTGAGTTCTAATGTCATTGGTGAGTTAGGCTGCTCAGATTTTTTTAATTTAACAAGCCTCAAAGAACTATATCTCCATTCCAATCGCATAACGAATTTATATAAGTGTTTATTTCAAAATCAAAATGATCTGAAAATTCTGCATTTGGATAAAAATATGCTGGTGGCCTTCGGAGGAGTTTTCAAAACCGGACTTAATAAACTAGAATTCTTGGATATCAGTGACATCACTGTTAAATATAGAGCCATATTTGACATAGATTTTACAGGTTTGGGATCCTTGCTTCATTTGGACATGGACTTAAATGGACTTGCCAAAAATGTATTTGCGAAATTGCATAAACTTCAAAGTCTTAGCGTGTATCTGCCATGTGAGATTGATCATTTGAAAGGACTTGGTCACGTAATAAATCTCACAATATATTTTGATACTCTAGATTCCTTCAATGGAATACATGCAAACAAGTCCCAAAAGAGCCTGATGAATTTACCGTCTGTGAGGAATTTCACTATAATATGCTATGGTTACCATTTTCAATTCCCCTTTTATATTCCATTTGATTTTTTGCACGGAATGAGACATTTAGAACATTTCACAGCGGTGAATTTCTATACAGAGGAGCCAGAATTACAGACATTTCAATACGCACACGATTTGCAAAGCCTTACCATAAGGCAAAGTTTTCTGACAAGTATGAACCCCTTGCATTTCCAAGCCATGTCTAATCTGGAATTTCTGGACCTATCCATGAATACCCTCGAAACCTTGGATTTCCTGGTCGAGGCCAACCTGAGCCATCTCAAATGTTTGATCCTCAGGCAGAACGAGTTGATGGTGATCAACATATCTGTCTTTGAGTCCCTCCCAGCCCTAACCCATTTAGATCTTTCTGACAACCCTCTGTCCTGTGACTGCTCCAACGGTGGCTTCCTGCTGTGGGTTCTGAACAGCGAGCAGACACAGTTAATCAATGGCTACCACCAGGCATGCACGTATCCCCTCAGTGAAAAGGGAACCATGCTTCTGGACTTTGATGTGGGCTACTGCTTTATGGACGTCAACTTCCTCTGGTACATTTCCACCACTTCCATAGTTCTGTTCATTTTACTCGTTTCCTTTGGCTACCACTTCCTGCGCTGGCAGCTGGTCTATGCCTACTACCTCCTCATGGCCTTCGTTCATGACGTGAGAGAAAGGAAGAGGAAGGAGCCGCACCGATATGACGCTTTTATCTCCTACAACGTCCAAGATGAAGAGTGGGTCCACAGGGAGTTGCTTCCTGCTCTGGAGGACGAGCGAGGCTGGAGGCTCTGCCTGCACCACCGGGACTTCCAGCCAGGTAAAACTGTCTCTCAGTCAGTCTCTGTGACTGCCTGTCCGTCTGTTGTCCGTCTGTTCAATGTTGAATAGTAAAACAAATCATCACATTTATTCTCATTTCTGATGGTCTTTAAGCAAGTTGTGGGCAAGGCTTTATTTGTGTTTGAGTAAATCTGAGAACAGTCAAACAATGCAATGCATGTTTTTCTTCAATACAGCAGTCCCCTTTTCTGCTTTGGAAAGGTAACCCTTTACAAACTCTCCTCATGTTAAGAGAATTGCGTTCATGGACCAATCGTTGGCTCCACAGGTAGGCCCATCATCGAGAACATCACGGAAGCCATCTACAGCAGCAGGAAGACCATCTGTGTGATCAGCAAACATTACCTGGAGAGTGAGTGGTGCTCCCGGGAGATCCAGATGGCCAGGTGAGCATGACAGCAACCTTCTAACTTGCATCTAATCAAAGACACAAACATTTACTTTTTCACCTCGATGGCTCCTTTTCACAATTATAAGACAACAGTTTATTAAATTCAAGTTTTAATTACATTTACATTTAATTACAGAAAAATAAATAGAAACTGTGCAGGCAAACTGTTATATCTTAATATAATTTGTGTCCAAATGTATTTGATTTGTTTGGAGAGGAAAGAATGTTTTGCTCTTAATATCAGACTATAGCATAAACATGGAAACAGGTACAATAAGTCTGTCTTTTTAAAGAGCCTTAACCTGTGCATCATGTCCCCAGCTTCCGTCTGTTTGATGAGAAGAAAGATGTGTTGATCCTGCTGTTCCTGGAGGACCTCCTGGACCACCAGCTCTCTCCTTACTACCGCATGAGGAAGCTGGTGAAAAAGAGCACATACCTGAGCTGGCCACAGGCCATCGATGGTGCTGTCTTCTGGCAAAGCGTACACAGAGCTCTTGAAAAGGGCCAGGTTTAGGGGCCCACATTAATGGGGGCGACAATGCATGGATCTATGGAGCCTGCTAACGTTCTGTCCACATACAGGAGTGAGCTGGAGAGCCATCAGTAACAGTGTTGAGGCAGCAGAGAGACCATATAGATGGCTCTGGCTGAAAAGGGGTGACCAGTGGGGGCAGTAGAATGCCACTTAGACACAGGCCGAGGCTTCAACAACCTTGGTCGGGTCACCTGGACGAGGGTGTCTGTTAAGTATGAATAACTCAATGGTATAATTTTTTTGTCTTAAAAAGGGTTGTTAATAAGTCCACTGAGCTTTTATAAAGGTGCAGAATAAAAGTATGTTTGTATTTTTTCTCTGTATATTGTATTATGAGATGCTTTATAACTGAGTACATTTATCTGTACTTCCTGATACCTGTACAATATTGCCATACTTGTTTTATTCACTTTCAATACAAATAAAAACAACAATAATAATTCCACTGCAGAGGTCAGGTGGAATTTACTGTTAGCTGCGGAGGTGCCTCTTGTGGAGGTCCGCCATCTTGTCTGCAGGTTTTTACTTTTTCTTTTGCGCCACTGGAGCGTGCGGTCGCGTTGAGAAGCGGCCTACGCACGGAACACAACGTGGAACATTTTGGGCGCAGGGCATGTTTCAGAATCGAGTCTCACCGTGGAGACCCGGGTGATGCCGATTCGTACGGCGTGATCACGGGAGGACTTGTACCCGAATAGCACTGAATGGTGGTGGCAGCTACGGGCGCGGACCGATACCGAGGGTACCCCGACCCGGAGGATTTCGGATCGTGGCAGAGAGCGCTTCTATACTGTGTATCCCTCTAGTTTGGAAGGCAATCTCCAAACAAACATTCAGCTAACTTTCAGTTGTACATTTGTCGTGGCTTGGTTTTATTGCGTTTTTTCTTCTTCTTCTTCCTCTACTACTACTACCAGCACCAACAAACATTGTGCAGGTGTACGTATAGCGGTGGGGTGGGGTGGGATGGGATGGGATGGGGGGGGGGGGCGGTGGTTTATATGCCGATCTTTATTGAGACCCTTTTTCGACGCTGACGTGTTTCAGTGTGCCATGCAGTGAAAGCTGCAGTGTCAGATGCCATTTTACTGCGTCGGAAATTCCAATATATCGGGCCTGTCATCTCACTAGAAGTTGGTCACAAAGTAGTACAGAGCTGGTGCCGGTGTGGTGAGCTACGTTGTCAGATGCATTGTGCACGATTCGTGCTGAAGCTTATGGGTCCTGCGTACTCAAGCTCCCGGCTCCCACACAAAAAAAGGTGTGCTGCTGCTGCTGCTGCACTGGGGGGTCCACTGTCTGACCGCCTCACATCTGGATCGCTCGGCTACAGCCATCCGAGGCCTGGTTTGATCGTGAGGTCCTTGGACTTGTGCGTTTAGGATCCACTCGCTGTGATCGCTTTGCGAGGATTTCGTGTTCTTTCAAACCGGTGTTATTACTTATCACCTCGGCCACGATTGGTCGGGGTTTTTACGTCCCCGGATACCTAGTTTAATAGACTATCTATATCTGTATATCAATCAATCGTATCGGCCGTGGAATTCCCGTGTTATTTTGGATCATTGTTTTTTTGTAAAGGCCACGTTAGGGTGACATTGCATTCTCTTCCCCTCCCCTCGTCCACCGCTCGTCCGTCGACCCGACACACAACGCAAAGTGACAGTGGAGTATTGTCCGCCACACGCAGTAAAGCACCAGGATCTCAGCGTCTGGCCGGCGTTCTCCCCACACCCACCCACCCACCCATCCACCCATCCCGCGGTGACGGTGACGGTTATGGGTCGGAAGCGGTGTGTCGGTGCAGATTGTTCCAAGATGGCGGCCGGGTGCTGCGGGGTGAAGAAGCAGAAGCTGTCGGGATCCCCCGGGGGGTCGGGGGGTCCTGGCGGCGGCGGGTTGGGGGTGGGGGTGGGTATGGGGGCGGGGAGCGGGGTGACGGGAACCGGACACTGTGGGACAGACTTGGGGATTGGTTCCTCCACCGCCGCCGCCGCCGCCGCAGCCGCCACCACCACTGTTGCAGCGGGGACCGTGGGCAGAGCCAACGGCCTGGGGGGACCGGGGGGAAACGTTAACAGTAGTAGTAGTAGTAGTGGTGGTGGTGGCGGCGGCGGCTGTAGTAGTGGTAGCAGCAGCAGCAGCACAGCCGCGTTATCCCCTAACCCGACCGGCTACAACTCGTCCGGCCTCTCCCCGAATCTCAGCCCGGGACCCGGCTCGGGGAGCGGCGTGAGGAAGATGGTGGTGTCCGCGGAGATGTGCTGCTTCTGTTTCGATGTGCTTTACTGTCATCTGTACGGATACCAGCCTCCGAGGACTCCCAGGTTTACAAACGATCCCTAGTGAGTCTCGTCCCTTTGTTTTACCCCCCCCCACCCACACACACACACACACACACTCACACACCGGCGGACAGTTTGTGTGTATATATATATAGTTGTATTCATTGACGCCATTCAGTCGAGTTTTGGTCGATGAATTGATCGATCGAAATCCACCCACATCGGCAACTTTTAATTTAGAATGAAAACTAAGGAGAAAAAAAAAACTACTGACTGTCACTTCCCCGGCCAGGCTGCAGGCCGGGCCTTCTCAAGTAGATCTCCCCCCCCCCCCCCCCGTAAACTAGACTACCTTCTGTGTTGTTGTTGGGGGTTTTTGGGGGGCATTGTGATTCATTGTGATCCATGACAGCTCTGAGCAGCTCTTACGTGTTGTAACGCGGGGCTTTTATGTGCTAAATGTGCGTCGGTAAACAACTTCGTGGCCGTTTTAAGTGCGGTAATGTATATCTGGCGTCAAGCCTCCTCGCTGTTAGCGTGGTTGCTAGCATTGATTTAGCCCCGTAGTTCAAACCGAACGAGTGGCAATATAGTAAAACACACACGAAGACAACGAAAATTAACACTAAGTCTTGAAGTACTTCTGCGAAAGTCATTTCCCGGCAGTTAGAAGACTCCAATTTTGATTAAAATCTCACGGCTACCTATTTTGAAGGGGCCACTGACTGTTAGCCATTTGAGCTAACGAGCACACGGCGAGCCTGCTGACTTTTCCACGGGTTTACCGTCTCGCTGTCCTAAAACAAGACGCACGTCACGCGTCTGTCCGCGTTTTATAATCCAAAGACGACGGCTAAGGTTCCATTATGTGAGTCGATTGTGTTCAAATGGCCCACAGCGAGGTTTAAACAACAAAGAAACGACGTACAGTGTCCAAACTCCAGACATTTTTGGTTGCTTTAAATGAACATGAAATAAATCAAGTGGCTTTACTGCCCATACTGAGATGTATGAACGTGTGTGCATGTGATTTACACTTATAATGCCAGTTTTCATTGTTTTCTTGGGTTAAGCTATTGGATTTTAACTTCTATTGCGCCCTCTATTGACACTAGCAGTATACATTGTACCCCCTTCTGTGGTAAGTATTGTATGTATTGCTACTTTTAGTCATTTAAAGACGATGATAACTTTTTTGTTTTAAATTGTATTCAAATGTATTGTGGTTAGGGTAAACTGTAAAAGACAACCTCTTTACTGTAATACATTGCATGTAATATATATTTGGTTTCAAAGCCAAAGGTTTGCAATGTACAGCTTGCCTCATGGGCTTTTTGTAGTCAAATTGACTCAAGATAGTTCTACAGGTTATACTGTAGTACTGTAAAAATCCAACATCAACATGTACCTAGGCTAATGGAAACTTAGTTTGCCATGTCTTGCAGAGACGCTGTTGCAGTTTCAAACAATGGCTCTCCATAATAACAAATCATTTCACAATTACTTTTACGCAACGATAACAAAGTAAACATCACTATCATTCAAATTCTCCCAAAATGGTGGGGCCATTGCGTTGTGACATCACGACATACAGGACCTACAGTTCACCTGAATAATTCATGCTTGACAGGATATTTAACTGCACATAAACGACAGTCTTTGTTGACATAGCTTCAGCTCGGAAACAAACAAGATATCATTTATACGGGTTGCTACACAAAACACCACACTGCAAGTAGCCTGTTCCTTTAAGAGATTCCTAAGGAGGACTAAACCATGATATTTACAGTTTCAGGTGGCACTGGGTTAAACTAAGTCTTTTTCCATTGTCTTTTCAGTCCACTGTTTGTCACATGGAAAATTGGCAGAGACAAGCGGTTGCGGGGTTGTATTGGTACGTTCTCGGCCATGAATCTGCACTCAGGACTCAGGGAGTACACCCTTACCAGGTAAGCACCTGTAAACGAAACCGGCCACAAGCTGGAGAAGCACTGACCTTAAGGATACTGCGCCATGAGGATATATTATAAAGGCTAGATCAGCCTACAAGTTGTTTCAATTGGCTGGTAGGTCCATCTAGCCATCATACTTCTGGGTTGACATAGCCAAGTTGATGTCACAAACAGATGGATTTTGAAACCACTTATCATGGCTAAAATAAGGGCCGTTTTTTTTATTATTATCTGATCATTGAAGCAGCTTTGAGGACCCCATTTCGAACTATCCTTTGACTCCATTTCGAACACAATGTACGGTATACACTTGTGACGTCACAAACGGATGTCATATGAACTGGCGCGCAATGACTATTGAAAGTCCATACCTGTTGGTAAAATAGGATGCGTTCAAATCCCACCTCATGCTGTGTAGTGATGACTCCACCTTTGACCTATGACCCCCTCCTTGTGCGTTGCAGTGCCCTTAAAGACAGCCGCTTTCCCCCCATGACGAGGGACGAGCTGCCCCGCCTCTTCTGCTCAGTGTCTCTGCTCACCAACTTTGAGGACGTCGGGGATTACCTCGACTGGGAGGTGAGCGGGGACTTGGCCCAACTTTGAGACACAAGATATAGGAGGGACACCAGTGTGATAGTTTTGTGTTTGGCTTGACTTTCTTCGACTCTAGGTGGGTGTTCACGGCATTAGGATAGAATTTTTCAATGAAAAAGGATCAAAACGAACTGCCACCTATTTACCAGAGGTTGCAAAGGAGCAAGGTGAGTCTATATAACCCTGTGTCTACTATATATACATGTATTGTTTATTTCCATACAAAGGAATTTAATGAAGAACTCAATGAAATGTGTGTTTTGTTCCACAGGTTGGGACCACATTCAGACCATTGATTCCTTACTTAGGAAGGGAGGTTATAAAGCTCCCATTACCAATGACTTCAGGAAGACCATTAAGTTAACCAGGTGAGGCCCAGGGTCTAAGGTTAAACGCAACACTGGAACTGCTTGTTCAGATAAACAAACCACAAAATAGACTATGACAAATCTATGAAAGAAATCAATCCACAAAATCAATAGGTATTGGAGACAAAAGATTTAGGATCATATGTTGAACTGTCCCCCACTGTCAATTCAGGACATTCCAGAGGCATTCTGGGTTTTGTAGTCTGGTAATAAAACCAGCTACGGGTGTCAAATGCCAATTCATCAAAATGTTAATTCTGCTTGGCTTGTGTAGCTGGTGCCTGTTTATTTATTTTTTTTTAAATGTGCAAGGCATCGCATTTTAGTGTCTCAACTTAAAATAAAGCCCCAGATGGTAAACTCCACAGCAACCGAACATGGTGCAAGCAATACCTGCCGTGTTAGAAGGGTAACTGCTTGACAAGAAATTTATCACCCAAACGCTTCTCCTATCCATGGTCAAAGTCCCTGCACGACGTACCAAATACACACATTACTGGGTTTTTAAGGGGGTGGGGGGGGGGGTGTTGCGTCGTGGGCAGCGGCCTTTATGAAACAGGGTCACAGGGTTTTGGTCGGGCCAGGGTCTGTGCATACAAAAAGCCGTGTTAAACCCAAGTGTGATCTCCCAACAGGTACCGTAGCGAGAAGATGACCATGGCCTACGCGGAATACATCGCCCACCGCCAGCACCACCACTACCAGAACGGCATCGGGCACCCCCTACCCCCCTACAACCATTATTCCTGACAGCGAGCCCCATGACCAATCACTGGAGCTCTCCTCGGACCTGTTCCCCGGAGAGCCCGCCCCCGCCTGGTCTAGCTATTTCTACTACTGTACCATTTTATGATGATAGTTTCCGTTGCCATGGTGGCCGTCCCGGCATGGCAACGGGCAGCAAAAAACGAAAGCAAAACATTTTGACTACGGCGTGAAATCAGCATTTGCCCCCCCCCCCCCCACACTTTTTTTTTTAATCATTTACCTGCAGTAAAGCCTTTTTGCAGCAGCATATAGAAACGTATATATTATCTCCCCTTCTGTTTTGAATTTGAATTAAGATTTTTTTTTCTTAAAACTTAAGTCTTTAATAAAAAAGAGCTAATGAGGTTTTCGTTCTGTGGATGGAATAGTCTATAATGGTGGGGTTAGGATTAATCTTGTATTCTATAGTCTTTGCTACAACTTTTCCTTTTCATATGCTTTTTATTTTAATCCTTGCGCGCGTGTACTATATGTAGCAAGGCGGCTGCCGTTTGAAAAAAGGCTCATCTATTTGGTAAAAAAGAAAAGAAAAAGACAGATTGATTTGGCCTTGTGATCCCCTGGTGTTGTAGTTGTGTATCTGAACGCCCCCCCCCCCCCCCCCAGCTGTAGATAAATAGGTTTGGTCAGACCACGTGACCGGGTCTGGCCGGAGGTGTGTGCGTGTGTGTGTGTGCACTTCTGTGTGTGGATTAAGCTTTTCCAGAGGATGAGACCCGCTAGAAGAATAGATAGAATAATTTGTGATGCGTGAAATTCTCCCTTTGCCGCCCGCCACCTGCACTAGGGGGGCGGGGTTTGTGGGGCAAGGTAACCTATTAAAACTTGAACAGCATTTGATTGGCTCTAGATATAAAGGCGTTTATCTTTTTATTTTTAATTATTATTCCTTTTTTTGCAACTATTTCTACATTGTAAGATTAATAAGGAGCAAGCCATTTGTTCATCCTGAAAGCTGAATTGTCTAAGATGAATTCCCCCCCCCCCCCCCACACACAAACTAGGGGTTTGTGGTATTCTTGGGAAGGTTTTGATGGGCAATCATGGAAATAATCAAATCTGGTTAGAGAGGGAATGCCTCGGTTTGGATTCACCATCTTTGTGTGTTTTGTGGAGTTTACGAGCAGGAAGCGACAGGGACTTCCTGTTACCACTAAAAGCCATAAAAGTAAACGCATGCTTCATAAGTGTAGTTGGCTAGATGAGATTTCTTGGTCTGTTACACCGATCCTTACACTTAAGTGGTTTCTTTGGGCTTAAAAGTCACACGATTCTAAGGTCTCGTACGTTGACCCTTGAACCGCGAGGGATATGGCCTCCATGTCCTAGAAAGCATCCATCTGACAGTGATGTTGGCATCATGTAATTAACTAATTACATGGTCTAATTACTGATTTACCGAAGTCGTTAGGTTGGTTGTTTTATCTACCAAACCCCCGAGACGCCAAACCACTTAATCGTGCGTGAAGGATGTAATTACTGAGCGTGTGTGTGTGTGTGTGTGTGACAAGTTCCCATTTGTTTTGGGTTGCAGTTAACATGCAGTCTCAAAACCCTGGCCCCCCTCTCGACCAGACATCCCTCTCTTAAGGGGGTCTTGACCCTCTGTTGTGTCAGCTGTCGGCTAGCGAGGTCAAGGAAACACCGTCTCAGTAGGGGGGGGGCCTTGCTGCTTATTGTTAAAGACTAGACTCCAGATAAAAACGGTGTTGGGGGGTTTGTAAGGACTTTACTGAAGCCATTTCTTACAGACTGTACAGATAACAGGCCAAGTCACATCCTCACACATGCGGCTAGAATCTCCTTAGTTGTACAAGATTAAGTTGTTCCGGCATTCGGCTCCACACTGTATTTTAAGGTTCCGGTTTTTGGTTCAGTTCTCGCTGGGGATATTTGTACTTGACCGACATTGTTTTCCTCGTATCGGCCTTTTACTAACCGATGATTATTTCCTTTATGCAAACAGCCAAGGGCTTCAGGCAGTCCATCCACAGTAACCCCAAATGACCCAGATTTAAATTGTGTTGCCTTAACTGATTCTAATAATTGCTGGACCAGTATTTGGTGCTGTAGTTGTTCCTATCACACTGTGCTGCACTTCCATCTCGTGCTTCGTAGTTTGGAACATAATGTTTTCCTTAATGGGAAGGCCAGTGCTAATCCTCGAACGAGTTGTTTATGGAGTTTTTTTCAGATGCCTATAGAATGTAATTCAGATGAGCTAGTCCCTCATCTGAATTATTGGGGGTTTTTTTCTAGGATGAAAACGTTAGCGATTCTCCAGGATAGAACAGTGGGGCGATCACTTTCTGGTCCATTAAACGGCAACAAGCAACACGACCAGATCTTTATTCTTTTTTTTTTCCTTCAGTTTTTCTTCTGCTGCAAAACCAAATTGACCATGCTCTTTTCACTTAAATGTCTTTGTATAGACATGCAATGTACTCCGTTGCATGCGTGTATGAGTATAACCTATGGTTTTAAATCCATGATATGCTTGATCTATTGCTTAGACACTCTTGGAACCACAAAGAGATTTTAGAAGACAAAATATATGGTGCTATCAGACCTCGCGTCGGGGGGCGGTCACGGTTGGTGACTGGTCATGCGGACTCATCTTTCCATATCACCTGAAAAACATGTGACTTGTGGGGTTCTCTCTCCAACGTATTCACATGTGTGAAACTTGAACTCTCACAAGACTCGAGAGCGGGAGATGTCATCGAAGGTACACATCAGTGTGACGGGACAGACAATATTCTGGAACACCTCCTTCCAGACACTGCTACCGAGAGAAAACCCTACATGTGGTATCCCCTTTTTTAACATCCTTGATATATGCAGATATCTGTTCAACAAAGTGTTTCTCGTACTCGTGCTGGTCACCGTCCCTGCGGGCTTGAAAGGGCAAGAAGTCACCCCTACCCCCCCCCCCCCCCTGGTTTTGTTACCCAAGAAAAACGTCACGGCTTGGCTGGTTGGTCAATACGCACACAAGTCTGTCATGTCGTCGATCGGCGTCGTCAGTTGCGTCTCCACTCCATCACACTGTTCGCGATGTTCATGAGATCTGAGTGCGCTCTGGTCGCTCCACCGGACACGAAACCCGACATCGACTTGGTACGCTTTTATGTCCAGTTGGATGGATCGAATCGGTGGATGCACCACTCGTGGGTCGACTTCATCTACATGTCGTTTTATTTTCTTGCGTTTATCACCGATCCGTGATGTCTCGTCTGTCCAACCCCACCACCACCAACAATTGAGACTTTATTTTGTTATATTTATTCATCCTTCTACAATAGAACGTAACTGGAGGTGTTGTTTGGTGAGAAACCCATTGAAAATGTAATCCCGTTTTTTGTTGTGTTCTGTCGACAATTTATGTACCGATACCTCATAGACTGTTGTGGTGGTGAGACACTTCTCGTCGTAGCATATTTTTGGCGCCATAACCTAGGGTTTGTGGGGGCCGTAGCGTTCCGTGCGAGCTCGTTCATGTGCGTGTGGAATGCTCGCGCTCGTGACCTCGGGTGAGTTTGACCGAAGGTGACCAACACCAGCCTTGTGCAAAAACAAAAGAAAAATGCTGCTGTTCTGGCGTGGCTCCCTGTCCTTCCAAAACGCAGCCCTGCAAGCGACAAACCATGTCTCTCCTTCTGTCCCGTTCGTTTTGTGTGTCGTACCTCAACTGAAGCAACCTGATCTCACCGCGTCTCGTCGTTGGAGACCCCCTCCCACCCACCCACCACCCCGTAGGGCTTGGAGGACGAGACGCTGGTTGCACATCGTATCTTACTTGTTTTTGTTTATTTACAAAAATGAAAAATCCCATGGTGTGCCTCCTAGCTTTATGGGTTTTTAAATGTTTTGTTTGTTTTTCCCTAAAGACCAGCAGTTATACTTTATATAAAAGATGGATTTTTCCTTATTTTTATGCTATGTAAGATGAAAAGCCTGTTTGCTTTACTTTGGACCCAGTAGCTGCACTGGTATACAATCGCACTGATAGATGAATAATTAAAAAAAATAAACAAGACATGGATCATTACTGATACAAGCAAATGAAATAAGAAAATACAATAAACTTGTGTTGGAACTTTTATTTAAAAAAAAGGAATAAAAATAAAAAAAGAGAAAATGACTGTTTTGTATATCAAAATAAATTCTTTTCAGAAGAATATTTTGGATCTAGTTTCAAAATTATTTTAGTGGTTTTCTATGTTCTGAGTATTTGAGACACAGTTCTGAAACACTTCACTGTACAAAATCATTTTATTTTGCAGTGGCTGGGAGGGTTACCTGGAGTAACTTCACTCACCAATTTTATTTTTTTGGTTCAAAATGCATTTTCTCTTTTCTTTGATAACTTGAAAATGTTGGAAAATGGAATAACACTGAGATGGGTATTTTATTAAAGACGTCCCCCTTGTAGAGCTATATAGATATTTCTTCTCCCTCTGAATCGCTGTTAGTGTGACAGACTTGAAAACGGGTTATAGTACTCCCAAAAAAAATGTTAAAGGAAAAATGTGTGGGGAAGGTATAACATATATATACAGTATATATGTGTGTATATATACAGTATATATATATATGGGTTAAACGGTATGTAAGGCTGTGAAGACAATAATGTAGTTTCAAACATTGTTATTACCTTTTAAAACCATTTATTCAATACAAAAATAAAAAAAACCCAAATGAAAAGAGAATGCATGTGTGCTGGAGTTGTTTTGCTTGCCAATTTAATGTATTTCTGTAAAATTTTGTATTTACCCATTTTGTAGTTCTAGCACTTCCATCCATAGACTTAAATTGAAGTTGATTTCAGATGATGCCATTCAGGACCGGGAAGGGGTTAGGAGTTCTTGCTCAAAGGATGCCTACAGGTAGATGGAGGGGGATCAAACTCAGAACCTTTCGACCCTTAAGAGGATGTCTTTTTTTTTTTTGTCTTTTTGAATGGTGAAGGATTGATAGAAAATGTTTCACTGCTTCATGCAATGCAATGAGGCCATCTTCTTTCCAGGAACAGCTTTGGGAGGTGTGAATGTGTAGTTTAATTTATATTAAATCAATGTTAATTGTGTAGGTTAATCATAACAGAATGTGGTATTTCACTGAGAACATGGATTTAAATTAATTGAACACAAAATGACATTTAACCAACCTTTTCCCCAAGTACAGCCGGGAGGTTTCTGCTCGAACCAAAATCAACAATAGATGTCCTCAGAATGAACAGTACTATAAAAATACTTCTTGGATAAAAACTGGAATAGTTGAATGTAGACTTTTTTTTTAGTTGAGAGTAGACATTTCACTGACCGCTCAACACAACTTTTGACTTCAAAATAAATCCTTGATGCATTGATTGACTGATGGACTGAATGCTCTTTTATGTCAATACAGCACAGTGCACGAGAACCCTAACAAGGTACAAAAAAACTCATCCCTTTGCATTTTAAAACGTATGCTACAGTAATACATAGTTGAAATCCCGTAAAACGCCAAGTACCAGGGGTAAACATTACAATTACCAATTGAGGCAAAGTGAACATCAATGAATCTCAAATCATCCACATCACCGAATCATTGTTTTCTCCAAGTCTACAGACCATAAGCCCATGCGCTGTAGCCTAGCGCTCAGATGATGCTTGGGCTTGGTTGCCTCAGAAGAAATCCATTATATTCTGGTGTTGAACACCCCCCCCCCCCACCCAACAAAACTAAATCAGTATGTGCGATGCACCTTCAACATGTCGACGCGTCGTCATGGTGACTGGAATGCTGTGAGTGGGGCGATCAGTAGAAACAGGGCGTGGTGGTGTTGCGTTTCCTTCACCTCCACAAGAGGGCGGGTATAGTAGAATTCCGCAGAGCACAGGTGGTTGTCATCGCCATGACTACACCCGAGAAATGTGATTATAAATAGTAAAACGGAGGGCCACAATCTTTTGTTTTTCTTGTGTGTTTAAAGAAATGTAGGAATTACCACAATATTTTACATGTTACCGTTAGGAAAATATACAAAGGATATGATGTGAGACACACACCACACACACACACACACACACACACACACCACACACACACACACACACAACACACACACACACACACACACAACAACACAACACACACGACACACACACACACACACACACACACACACACACACACACACCAGTTTAGACTCATCGTGTTTAAAACACTACATACAAAAAAAGGCAGCATTAGCAAACTCTTTGCTCAGAAATTCCCTTCTGTAAATCTCGTCATTCGACCCACTCTGACTCACTCCCAAAACTAACACAAGGCGTCTTTATAATATGCAAATATGCATGCGAGTATAGAAATGCAAGCCGGTTTCACCACTAAAAAGGACGTTCACGGACCCCGGAGAACACTCACATTAAAACAGGTCGGGAGTGCTGAGAGAGAACGGAAAAAAAAAAGTTAGACTTTTGTAAAAAAAAAAGAAAAACAAAAAGTACAGAACGTAAACCAGACAAGAGAACGAGAACAGGCAGACTGGAACAAAAAAGGCGGAAGTGTGGTCTCCTGGTGACACAGGGTGGTGGAGGAGGAGGAGGTGGGGAGGGAGGAGGAGGAGGCGGCGGCGGCGGTCAGTCCATCTTTTTGCTTCGCAGGCGCGCGGCGTCGAGGAGCGCGCGGCAGGCGGGCCCGGCGTTCTGGCAGAGGAAGGTGAGCGCCTTGCCGTGCACCAGCGTGAGGAGGGTCTGGTGCGCCGTGGCCCACACGCGGTACCACGGCCCGTAGAAGGGGTCCGACACGGCCGGGCACAGCATGCTGTTCAGGTTCACCTCCGTCACCTGGCACCGCCACACAACGACACGGGGGTGGGGGGGGGCGGGGCAGACATGTGAAGCATGTGGGGTTCGGCTCAACGTCAATATGCGCATTTAGGAGCAGGCAAACCGGTTATGTTATGAACACATCATATTACACAGCATCAGCATCGCCTATAGAATGCAGTTGTTGGCTCTTGTTGGCGAACACGTTGAAATCTATGTTGGCCAACGTTTCATAGTTGGGTGATTGTTGGGGAAGTATGGACGCAGCGCCTTAATATGCAATTGCATTTTTACATCTTAAAAGGCCCCCTGTTTACCACCATGTGTGATGTTGATAGCCATTAGTGACATCACACCAATGGCTATCGTAACCTCACAGGTGAGTGTCCTGTACCACTCACCTCACAGGTGTCACGGTGGCTTTACATCACTGGAATTGTCTCATGGAGGAGCGCAAGTAAATACTAAACATCCAAACAATTCTTGGAAAGAATTTGCCGCCTGCTTACAGTGCACACACACACACACACACACACACACACACACACACACACACACACACACACACACACACACACACACACACACACAACCACACACACCACACACCACACACACACAAACGTAGTACTGCGGGTGGCCAGGAGAGGGCGTCATCATGGTCTTACCATGCCCAGGCCTTGCAGGAAGATGAAGTGATAGAGGAACAGGATACCCGTGGCGAGGAGAGCCCACCACATATCCCCCAGGGGCTCGGGCTTGTAGGCACCTGCACACATAAAATAAGACGCGCGCACAACAAACACACACACACACACGTTTCAGCTCATTAGTGGGTTAAAGAATGTGTAAGTGCATTCTATTTCTATGCATCTTGCCTTTTCTAGGTCAAGGAGCATATAAATACATCTTATGCATCTCGTCTGTGCTAGGATAAAGAGTGTACAAGCGTACGCTATACATCTTGCCTTCTCTAGGCTTAACAAATGTTCCATATCCATAGCCTTGTCTTTTCTAGGGGAAAGAGCATCTAAGTGCACTCTATGCATCTTCACGACGGTTGCCTAGATGCACTAAAAATGCATTTCTCTCATTGGACAGTGAGGCATACAAGCCTGAGTACAGGGAAGGGCAGGCACTTAAGTCAGTTGCATCCTGTATCCTGTTGTTGCCAGGTGGGTTTCCAGGGCAACGCAGAAGGGCAGCTCTGTGGCTTAATGTTGTCTTAATGTGCTGCTAAGCTAACACCCAAGGGACGTCAAGGCCTGCTTACCTACACCAGTGAGCTGCAGCAGATATTCCCTCTTCTGTCTTAGAACCCATCGGTCTATGCTTTAAAAAGGCACCCCTATTCTACCAACAAGTGGGGTATTGATTAATTGCTATAAGCCAATTTGAAATCTACCCTTTAGTGACATGTGGAACCTATGGTAGGTAGGTTCTCATCTCCTTTGGGTGATGGGTGATTATAGGAGAGGACGATCTATCCACCACATGTCTGGGTGGTGGGTGGTGCTCCCCACTTATATATATATATATATATATATATATATAGGTAGATAGATATACAGTATTTTGGAAATGGCCCCCAATAGCCAATCAGGGCCCTTTAAAAGATCGGCAGGGACTCTTGGTCGCTTCTTTTAAAAGCCTGGTATAATCCCAGAGACTATTAGTACTTATATAATAACAGTGCTGAATACAGCTGCAGCATGTATTGACACACAGGAAATGAATGGTTCTACTGCCACAGTGTCCTGACTTGTGAACCGGGCTCACCTCCTTTCCGCAGCAGGTACACGGGGACCAGGTAGAGCATGACGTGTTGGATGTAGTAGATCTCCTTCTCAAATGGCAGCTGGGGGGGGGGCAGAGTGTCATTAAATAAAGGCTGGGTTTCCTTGTTGACTCTCGTGAGTCGAGCACACGAGTGCTCGTGAGTCGAGTCCATGTGATTAAATTGGGAGAGAACCAGACTAAAGAGTGCTGGGCTTGGCATTTCCTCCATGGTGAGGAGAATGGAGAAGGAGGCACTTTTTCACATTGTTTCCCCAAGACAACTCTCTGAGCTGCTGGTTTTACTGAAACATTACTCCCCCCCCCTCCCCTCTGAGTACATACAGTATTTTTTACCCAGCAGATTTGGTCACATTTTCAGTAGACTCATAACAAATTCATAAAAGAACCAAACTTCATGAATGTGTTTTGTGACAAAGAAGTATGTGCTCCAATCACTATCACAGAAAAATAAGAGTTGTAGAAATGATTGGAAACTCTGGACTGCCATGACATACATGTTCTTTACAAGTGTATGTAAACTTTTGACCATAACTGTATGTACGTTTTTACGCCACTACATGCAGAAGAATGTGTTTAAACATTTTATGCTCAAGGACATGTACATTGACGTACTATGTACTTGTACATTGACGTACTATGTACTTGTACAAGGCTATTCCAGTCAATTGTTTTCATCTGGCAATTTTATCGTTAAAACAGATAACTTGTTGGGTGGACAGGATACAACCTTCGTAGGCCTTCTCTAATCATTATAATTTTAATAATAATAATAATAATAATAGATGAGTTAAATGTATGGTTGGTTATGAATGTATGGGACTGTCATTAGGGTGACTCACCAGTCTGGTGTTGAGGATGGGGAACATAAGAGCGAGCAGCGCCCCGTTCAACATGTGGACCTGCAGCCTGCCAGCACGTAACATAAAGGACAACAGCTTTACTTCACACACCAGTCATTTACTAGCGGCCGCACAATCAGTAACTACGCCTACATTTACATGTGTGGCATTTGGCAGACGTTGGACATCCAAAGCGACTTACAATGAGGACATTTGGACTTCCTAAAAACACACTTTTAACCGCTTGCTTTTGTGTGACGCTGTCATTTATCGCTCACTGGAAATGATTGATGCATTTCATGACTTATTTCGCTTTGTTATTATTGTCAGTCATGGTTATAGCTGTAGGTTATACGTGAAGGTGATTATAGTGTGTAGTTCTTTTCTTTATTTTTATTTCTTTATTTGTATTGATCACTTAATCACTCCTTTCCTCTACTTTTGACTCTTGAGCTGCTGTAACAAGTGAATTTCCTGGGTGTGGGATTAATGAAGATTATCTCATTTTATCAAACTGATCACTCATTTATAGACCCTTGTCTGTTGGTGGATGCTTTTATCGTATAGAGTCTTGCAATAAAATCCCTAAACCTGGCAGTGGTAGCGCCTTGTACTACCAGTTGAGCTAGACAGGGAATCAAACCCCTCACCCTGGAAATGTTAATGCCTTGCACTACCAGTTGAGCTAGACCGATAATCGAACCCCTCACCCTGGCAGTGTTAATGCTATGCTCTGCCAGTGGAACTAAACCAGTTCAAGCACATCTCAACAAGCAACCGCTGGTGGTATTTTGTCACATTTACTACATGTTAAGGGATGGATTGGAATTTCAGCTATGATGCATGTCTTATGCATCAGTCACCTGGGTTCCACAGAGCTGCTGTAGGCACTGTGGGCAGCAGTCTGTTCAAATGAGCCTCGCTCTGTTGCGATGTCGTACTTGTGTTGTATTTTTGAGTCATGTGGTATCCCGGCAACAGGGTTGTGGCGAGGGGACACCACTTTTTTTCAGTGACCACGGCCCACTTTCTGACTTTTCACTTTTTATTTGGGGGAATGTAAAAAGCGTCCATCTTTAGTCCATCCAGAAATTAAGTAAATTAGTGAGAACCCCAAAGGGACGAGAGTAACTCCTGCTAATCCTCAGTAAGTCACGTAACAAGGACTGTACATTTGTAATCTGTTAGTTTATTTTTATTATTCTGTTTATTTCTCTATTGTTTTATTGTATTGCTATGCAACCTGGCACAAAAATTTCCTTCGGGATTAATAAAGATCTTATCTTATGGTCGGAAAATGTTTCAGCAACACTACGTAAAAGACAATAAGGTCTCTATGCGCAGGTGTCCTCACCTGAATATGACCATGGATGCTTTGCATGGTGGACAGGCCAAGAGGAAGATCTGTGGAGCAGAAGTACAAGAGGAACATAACGTTTTAACCGTCACATTGTTTAAATAAACACACACACCCACATACACGCACACTTTACATGTTAAAAAAAAACGGCTGAGCTACTTTAGGAAAATGAGGCTAGGGCTCTCAAATTACAGCTTTTACAAAAGTTGTAAAAGTAGGATCATAACAACATCCTCCTTTGTTGCCTCCAATGCATCCGTTTGCTTGAAGATTATAATATTCACCCAGATTGCTTCAGATGCGTGTTGCAAACCAGGCCTGCAATACAAGCTTATACAACACAGTAGAGCAACAGTTCCTGTCCAAGCACAAAAGTGTTGTGTACCGTGGTGGTCTTGCCTCATCTAGCCTAGCCATTCAGCAGACGCTTTTATCCAAAGCGACTTGCAGTGAATTTATTTTAGATGCACGTCATTCAGGACCAGGATCCTGATGCCCTAAGCGTTAGGGTATCTCGCTTGGGTGGGGTCAAAGACACAACCCTGACTGGGAGTCAAACAACCCTACAACACACAAACACCAACTGCCTCCCCTGACCCACCCCACCCTTGGGGCAAGGAGCCAGGGCTTGTGGTTAGCTATGGCCGACACACCTAGCTACAGTAGAGCTGGGACACATGGGGAAAAAATATCATGTTAATCATGGGGAATTTTACACAACATCGACAAATCTGACGACATGTGGATGGACTCATGATATAATTCTCAACCGACTGAATGAGGGTCATCATTACATCGACGTATACGACATTTAAACGATAATTGCTTTTCCTTCCTCATTGACACATTTCATGACCATACCATAAAGACAACAACATATCACATTAATTATTACCCAGTTGTCCCCTATGGCCTCATATTCCATATATGAGGCCATAGGGGACAACTGGGTAATAATTAATGTAGACATTCAACTGGCAGGGCAGGGAGTTGTTGGTTGCCCATCTGCAGATAATGGACTGGGGATAAAGTCCATTATCTCATCATCTCTCACAGACACTCAGGGAATTTAAGGGGAACATGAGAGATGGCGAACCCGGGCTACAGATGCCAATGAGAGATTGCTCCAGGAGGTCTCCTGGGAAAACGACACCAGGGGGTGGAGGGCTGCCGCCCATGAACCCAGAGTCACGGCCAGGTTCACATTCTTCCAGTCAAGCTGCCACAGGTCCAGCATGTTGGGCGCCGGCAGAGAGGCTGCGCCCAGCCTCGGTGACATTTAATGTGTGGACACGAAGGTGTAGTGGGAGAGGATTAGAGAGGACGAACCAAAAGACGTCTGTCGTCCGTTTGCAAATGACGGCGCCGTCAGTAAAGTGCAAAACGGGAGGACACACCCTGGTTTGGCCCCGGGAACCGTGTGTACTGGTTTGCATGGGAAGCGCATCATCACACCTCAACTCGTGGTTTATAAAGTTGTGTCTGCCTGTGTGCTGCCTCGGCCCAGCAACTTAATGATCCGATGTGTGCTACTAGTGTCGGACAAACACCAACATTGTTCCAATGACATTTTCAGTAATAGGTTGTTTTTTTTTACTTCAGAGATAAAAATGTCAATCATTGCATTGCACTGTGACTAAAAAAAAAGCCTGGACAAGGCGGGTCGTGTTAAATCAAACGATGACGATATTATGCTCAATGACACACATTCACGACTTGATGCTCACCTGTACCATGGTCACCACATGGCAAGGATTCAACAGGTAAATCACAGTCTTGGTGGCAAATTTGAACCCGACCTCCACGCCAAAAGTCATGCACAGGGAGACCAGCAACAGGTTCTTCCCCAGACTGTCACCACCACCGCCGCCGCCCCTGCTCCTGCTCCAGTCTTTCCCGGTGACCTGAAGTTCTTTCGAGCGGCCGATCTTCCTGAGCGCCAGGGCGATCTCCAGCACGGAGAGCAGCACCACCACCGCGCTCTCGCTCAGCCGCTGCCGGGGGGCGAGGAACGCGGCGCACTCGGGCCCCCCGTTGCCCTCGAACCGGGGGTCCACGCCGCCGTATACCCAGTCCAGGAGGCTGTACACGTTGTACCGGGACATGGTCCTCCACTTCTCCTCCCGGGGCACGGGGTACGGACACGACGACGACGACGACGACGGAATAGAAGACGGCGGCGCACCGGCGTCCTGGCGAAACATTAAACGCGAGCGGTCTGCTCTGCTCCCGGGCTCCGCGGTGCTGGTGGCTGTGGCTGCTGGCGGGAAGACATGAACCCGCCGGGAGGACGTGAAGAGGAAGAAGAAGAGGAAGAAGAAGAAGAAGAGGCTCGTTCACACCGACCTGCTGCCCACACCTCCGCTACTCATTTAGCTCCCACGCTAGCCACCCAGCTACACATCTCTGGAGTTACGAGTGGACTCAAAAAGCTCATGAAATGGGGTTAACGGGCTATGCGTTCGTCTTCATTGTTGCCACGACAAGAGGAAGGAAGAGGATGGGTGACTTTTTAGGGGGTTTAATGGCTGACATTTGACACCGTGGGGCGGGCGGGCAAGGGGGGGGGGGGGGAAGCCGCTAGCGACGGGGATGAGCACACGGCTATCTCACAGCGTAGATCATCAAGTCTATGGTGTGGCCAATATTCTTCGACACGGTCGCACGACCCTCCAACGCCAAAAGTCATGCACAGGGAGACCAGCAACAGGTTCTTCCCCGTCACAGGGAGACCAGCAACAGGTTCTTCCCCAGACTGTCACCACCACCACCGCCGCCGCCCCTGCTCCTGCTCCAGTCTTTCCCGGTGACCTGAAGTTCTTTCGAGCGGCCGATCTTCCTGAGCGCCAGGGCGATCTCCAGCACGGAGAGCAGCACCACCACCGCGCTCTCGCTCAGCCGCTGCCGGGGGGCGAGGAACGCGGCGCACTCGGGCCCCCCGTTGCCCTCGAACCGGGGGTCCACGCCGCCGTATACCCAGTCCAGGAGGCTGTACACGTTGTACCGGGACATGGTCCTCCACTTCTCCTCCCGGGGCACGGGGTACGGACACGACGACGACGACGACGACGGAATAGAAGACGGCGGCGCACCGGCGTCCTGGCGAAACATTCCACAGCGTATGACGAGGGTCGTTAGCGTAGGCGTTACACTGCTCTGGTGAGCCGGCTCGGTGGCGGGGGACACTTTGGTCTGCTCACGTGGTCTCCTCGCCGGCGCGAGGACGCGGGAGGGTACGAGAGACCCGGACGACGGACCGAAAACGGAGCGAGCGGATGAGATAGAGAAGAACGGGGACAAGGCAACGACAGGGCGTCTGGAGCGAAGAGCATTAAGCGACGTAGCGGTCTGGCTCCTGCTCCCGGGGCTCCACGCCCGTGCCGGTTAAAGGTTGACTGTGTCTTGCTTTGAGGCGGCAACCGAACACATGAAAACCCGACCGGGAGGCCAGGTACGTGAAGAGGATAAAGAAGCCAACATAGGAACGTAAGAACGAAAGATAGAAGAGAGAGAGCTTTCGTGATACGGTGACACCCGACCTGCATGCCACCACAAAATGCCGTCCTAAAATCATTTAGCTACCCAACGTTCGTAGGCCACCCTCAGTCTACAAACGCAGATCTCTCTGGAGTTTACGAATGGTGGGACTCAATAAAAGCTCAGTGAAATGGGCTTCAAATAGTAGCTTGCTCATGCGACTAGTCACAATACACAGATATGTATGGCCGATGAGAGTGACTATATTTAGGGGGTAGGGTAATAGGAAAGAGGAGTGGCTGGGAGCACCTTTTGTTAAGGCGAGGGCTCTCTAGAGGTGGGGTGCGCATTTCATTATCAAGCGGTGGGGGCGGGGCGAGGGGGGGGAAGGGGGGGGGGGGAACAGGAACCGCTAGGAAGCGACTGTGTGATGTAGCCGCTAGCGACGGGGATGAGCACGAGGAAGACACGCGAGATTACGTGATGCCACGCGAGGATGAGCAGGAGGATGAGGACGAGGACGAGGAAGACTCGCGAGATTACGTGTGATGCCGCGTTCCAACTCAAACTGATGTTGGGATATTTGGCCATCGCGAGTAGGCTACTGTACATGCACAGCAAAATATCAATTAACAACAACAACTACAATTCACTTGGGGAAAAACGCACACGCATCTATACATACCGAAGGAATCACTCGGACATCTTTGCATTTGTGTCCATTGTTGTTTAATTTGATGCGCCGTGTGTACTTTTTTAAATGTTTAAAGCTTTCCTGTAAACTGTAAACTAAATCATTAACAATACAGTTAAAGCTAAAATGTTTTGCTTTGTGTTAGGTCATGCTTATTGTCATAATACTATCTCATCATTAGCATATGTCACACTGCATTGTAGCAGTTCAATATATCCAGTTGAATCATTTAAATTATTAATCTGTCTTTAATTAGGTAGACTAGCGGTTTTTAATAGCGATGTGATGTTCGATGCAACCACCAGGAGGCGCCACACTACCTGTTTTTATTTTTATTTTTACTGAACACTCACTGGGCTGCAAAGAGAGGCTTTTTTATGACACATTTCTGTATATTTTCCGAATATTTATTTTTCCGAATACATTTTTTTGTAATGTATTGTTGTCAGCAATCTTTTTGTAAAATCATCATACAAGTTAAAGTTCTGAATTGATCTTCCCATAAACTCGCCCCCCCCTCTCTCCCTCTCTCTCTCTCTCTCTCTCTCTCTCTCTCTCTCTCTCTCTCTCTCTCTCCATCCTCGCGTCTCGTCGTTGGAGACCCCCTCCCACCCACCCACCACCCCGTAGGGCTTGGAGGACGAGACGCTGGTTGCACATCGTATCTTACTTGTTTTTGTTTATTTACAAAAATGAAAAATCCCATGGTGTGCCTCCTAGCTTTATGGGTTTTTAAATGTTTTGTTTGTTTTTCCCTAAAGACCAGCAGTTATACTTTATATAAAAGATGGATTTTTCCTTATTTTTATGCTATGTAAGATGAAAAGCCTGTTTGCTTTACTTTGGACCCAGTAGCTGCACTGGTATACAATCGCACTGATAGATGAATAATTAAAAAAAAATAAACAAGACATGGATCATTACTGATACAAGCAAATGAAATAAGAAAATACAATAAACTTGTGTTTGGAACTTTTATTTAAAAAAAAGGAATAAAAATAAAAAAAGAGAAAATGACTGTTTTTGTATATCAAAATAAATTCTTTTCAGAAGAATATTTTGGATCTAGTTTCAAAATTATTTTAGTGGTTTTCTATGTTCTGAGTATTTGAGACACAGTTCTGAAACACTTCACTGTACAAAATCATTTTATTTTGCAGTGGCTGGGAGGGGTTACCTGGAGTAACTTCACTCACCAATTTTATTTTTTTGGTTCAAAATGCATTTTCTCTTTTCTTTGATAACTTGAAAATGTTGGAAAATGGAATAACACTGAGATGGGTATTTTATTAAAGACGTCCCCTTGTAGAGCTATATAGATATTTCTTCTCCCTCTGAATCGCTGTTAGTGTGACAAGACTTGAAACGGGTTATAGTACTCCCAAAAAAAATGTTAAAGGAAAAATGTGTGGGGAAGGTATAAAATATATATACAGTATATATGTGTGTATATATACAGTATATATATATATGGGTTAAACGGTATGTAAGGCTGTGAAGACAATAATGTAGTTTCAAACATTGTTATTACCTTTTAAAACCATTTATTCAATACAAAAATAAAAAAAACCCAAATGAAAAGAGAATGCATGTGTGCTGGAGTTGTTTTGCTTGCCAATTTAATGTATTTCTGTAAAATTTTGTATTTACCCATTTTGCAGTTCTAGCACTTCCATCCAATAGACTTAAATTGAAGTTGATTTCAGATGATGCCATTCAGGACCGGGAAGGGGTTAGGAGTTCTTGCTCAAAGGATGCCTACAGGTAGATGGAGGGGGATCAAACTCAGAACCTTTCGGCCCTTAAGAGGATGTCTTTTTTTTTTTGTCTTTTGAATGGTGAAGGATTGATAGAAAATGTTTCACTGCTCCATGCAATGCAATGAGGCCATCTTCTTTCCAGGAACAGCTTTGGGAGGTGTGAATGTGTAGTTTAATTTATATTAAATCAATGTTAATTGTGTAGGTTAATCATAACAGAATGTGGTATTTCACTGAGAACATGGATTTAAATTAATTGAACACAAAATTACATTTAACCAACCTTTTCCCCAAGTACAGCCGGGAGGTTTCTGCTCGAACCAAATATCAACAATAGATGTGGTCCTCAGAATGAACAGTACTAGAAAAATACTTCTTGGATAAAAACTGGAATAGTTGAACGTAGACTTTTTTTTTTTAGTTGAGAGTAGACATTTCACTGACCGCTCAACACAACTTTTGACTTCAAAATAAATCCTTGATGCATTGATTGACTGATGGACTGAATGCTCTTTTATTGTCAATACAGCACAGTGCACGAGAACCCTAACAAGGTACAAAAAAACTCATCCCTTTGCATTTTAAAACGTATGCTACAGTAATACATAGTGAAAATCCCGTAAAACGCCAAGTACAGGGGTAAACATTACAATTACCAATTGAGGCAAAGTGAACATCAATGAATCTCAAATCATCCACATCACCGAATCATTGTTTTCTCCAAGTCTACAGACCATAAGCCCATGCGCTGTAGCCTAGCGCTCAGATGATGCTTGGGCTTGGGTTGCCTCAGAAGAATCCATTATATTCTGGTGTTGAACACCCCCCCCCCCCACCCAACAAAACTAAATCAGTATGTGCGATGCACCTTCAACATGTCGACGCGTCGTCATGGTGACTGGAATGCTGTGAGTGGGGCGGATCAGTAGAAACAGGGCGTGGTGGTGTTGCGTTTCCTTCACCTCCACAAGAGGGCGGGTATAGTAGAATTCACGCAGAGCACAGGTGGTTGTCATCGCCATGACTACACCGAGAAATGTGATTATAAATAGTAAACGGAGGGCCACAATCTTTTGTTTTTCTTGTGTGTTTAAAGAAATGTAGGAATTACCACAATATTTTACATGTTACCGTTAGGAAATATACAAAGGATATGATGTGAGACACACACACACACACACACACACACACACACACACACACACACACACACACACACACACACACACACACACACAACACACAAACACACACACACACACACACCAACACACACACACACACCACACCACACACACACCATAGACACAACACTACATACAAAAAAAGGCAGCATTAGCAAACTCTTTGCTCAGAAATTCCCTTCTGTAAATCTCGTCATTCGACCCACTCTGACTCACTCCCAAAACTAACACAAGGCGTCTTTATAATATGCAAATATGCATGCGAGTATAGAAATGCAAGCCGGTTTCACCACTAAAAAGGACGTTCACGGACCCCGGAGAACACTCACATTAAAACAGGTCGGGAGTGCTGAGAGAGAACGGAAAAAAAAAAGTTAGACTTTTGTAAAAAAAAAAGAAAAACAAAAAGTACAGAACGTAAACCAGACAAGAGAACGAGAACAGGCAGACTGGAACAAAAAAGGCGGAAGTGTGGTCTCCTGGTGACACAGGGTGGAGGAGGTGAGGGAGGAGGTGGGGGAGGGAGGAGGTGGCGGGGGGGGGGGGGGAGGGGGGGGGGGGGGGGGGGGGGGGGGGGGGGGGGGGGGGGGGGGGGGGGGGGGGGGGGGGGGGGGGGGGGGGGGGGGGGGGGGGGGGGGGGGGGGGGGGGGGGGGGAGGGAGAAGGGGGCGGGGGGGGGGCGGGGGGGGGGGGGGGGGGGGGGGGGGGGGGGGGGGGGGGCGGGGGGGGGGGGGGGGGGGGGGGTGGAGGAGAGTCAGGCACCTGCTTCGGCAGGCGCGCGGCGTCGAGGAGCGCGCGGCAGGCGGGCCCGGCGTTCTGGCAGAGGAAGGTGAGCGCCTTGCCGTGCACCAGCGTGAGGAGGGTCTGGTGCGCCGTGGCCCACACGCGGTACCACGGCCCGTAGAAGGGGTCCGACACGGCCGGGCACAGCATGCTGTTCAGGTTCACCTCCGTCACCTGGCACCGCCACACAACGACACGGGGGGTGGGGGGGGCGGAGCAGACATGTGAAGCATGTGGGGTTCGGCTCAACGTCAATATGCGCATTTAGGAGCAGGCAAACCGGTTATGTTATGAACACATCATATTACACAGCATCAGCATCGCCTATAGAATGCAGTTGTTGGCTCTTGTTGGCGAACACGTTGAAATCTATGTTGGCCAACGTTTCATAGTTGGGTGATTGTTGGGGAAGTATGCACGCAGCGCCTTAATATGCAATTGCATTTTTACATCTTAAAAGGCCCCCTGTTTTACCACCATGTGTGATGTTGAGTAGCCATTAGTGACATCACACCAATGGCTATCGTAACCTCACAGGTGAGTGTCCTGTACCACTCACCTCACAGGTGTCACGGTGGCTTTACATCACTGGAATTGTCTCATGGAGGAGCGCAAGTAAATACTAAACATCCAAACAATCAAAGTTGCCCCTGCTACAGCACACACACACACACACACACACACACACACACACACACACACACACACACACACACACACACACACACACACACACACACACACACACACACACACACACACGTAGTACTGCGGGTGGCCAGGAGAGGGCGTCATCATGGTCTTACCATGCCCAGGCCTTGCAGGAAGATGAAGTGATAGAGGAACAGGATACCCGTGGCGAGGAGAGCCCACCACATATCCCCCAGGGGCTCGGGCTTGTAGGCACCTGCACACATAAAATAAGACGCGCGCACAACAAACACACACACACACACACACACGTTTCAGCTCATTAGTGGGTTAAAGAATGTGTAAGTGCATTCTATTTCTATGCATCTTGCCTTTTCTAGGTCAAGGAGCATATAAATACATCTTATGCATCTCGTCTGTCCTAGGATAAAGAGTGTACAAGCGTACGCTATACATCTTGCCTTCTCTAGGCTTAACAAATGTTCCATATCCATAGCCCTTGTCTTTTCTAGGGGAAGAGCATCTAAGTGCACTCTATGCATCTTCACGACGGTTGCCTAGATGCAACTAAAAAATGCATTTCTCTCATTGGACAGTGAGGCATACAAGCCTGAAGTACAGGGAAGGGCAGGCACTTTAAGTCAGTTGCATCCTGTATCCTGTTTGTTGCCAGGTGGGTTTCAGGGCAACGCAGAAGGGCAGCTCTGTGGCTTAATGTTTGTCTTAATGTGCTGCTAAGCTAACACCCAAGGGACGTCAAGGCCTGCTTACCTACACCAGTGAGCTGCAGCAAGATATTCCCTCTTCTGTCTTAGAACCCATCGGTCCTATGCTTTTAAAAAGGCACCCCTATTCTACCAACAAGTGGGGTATTGATAATTGCTATAAGCAATTTGGAAATCTAACCCTTTAGTGACAATGTGGAACCTATGGTAGGTAGGATTCTCATCTCCTTTGGGTGAGGCTGATTATAGGAGAGGACGATCTATCCACCACATGTCTGGGGTGGTGGGTGGTCTCCCACTTATATATATATATATATATATATATATATAGGTAGATAGATATACAGTATTTTGGAAATGGGCCCCCAATAGCCAATCAGGGCCCTTTAAAAGATCGGCAAGGGACTCTTGGTCGCTTCTTTTAAAGCCTGGTATAATCCCAGAGACTATTAGTTACTTATATAATAACAGTGCTGAATACAGCTGCAGCATGTATTAGACCACAGAACAATGAATGGTTCTACTGCCAACAGTGTCCTGACTTGTGAACCGGCTCACCTCCTTTCCGCAGCAGGTACACGGGACCAGGTAGAGAGCATGACGTGTTGGATGTAGTAGATCTCCTTCTCAAATGGCAGCTGGGGGGGGGGGGCAGAGTGTTATTAAATAAAGGCTGGTTTCCTTGTTGACTCTCGTGAGTCGAGCACACGAGTGCTCGTGAGTCGAGTCCATGTGAATTAAATTGGGGAGAGAACCAGACTAAAGAGTGCTGGGCTTGGCATTTCCCTCCATGGTGAGGAGAATTGGAGAAGGAGGCACTTTTTCACATTGTTTCCCCAAGACAACTCTCTCGTGCTGCTGGTTTTACTGAAACATTACTCCCCCCCCTCCCCTCTGATTACATACAGTATTTTTTACCCAGCAGATTTGGTCACATTTCCAGTAGACCCATAACAAATTCATAAAAGAACCCAAACTTCATGAATGTGCTTCATGTGACAAGAAGTATGTGCTCCAATCACTATACAGAAAAATAAGAGTTGTAGAAATTATTGGAAACTCTGGACTGCCATGACATACATGTTCTTTACAAGTGTATGTAAACTTTTGACCATAACTGTATGTACTTTTTTACTCCACTACATGCAGAAGAATGTGTTTAAACATTTTATGCTCAAGGACATGTACATTGACGTTACTATGTACTTGTACATTGACGTACTATGTACTTGTACAAGGCTATTCCAGTCAATTGTTTTCATCTGGCAATTTTATCGTTAAACAGATAACTTGTTGGGTGGACAGGATACAACCTTCGTAGGCCTTCTCTAATCATTATAATTTTAATAATAATAATAATAATAATAGATGAGTTAAATGTATGGTTGGTTATGAATGTATGGGACTGTCATTAGGCGGTGACTCACCAGTCTGGTGTTGAGGATGGGGAAACATAAGAGCGAGCAGCGCCCCGTTCAACATGTGGACCTGCAGCCTGCCAGCACGTAACATAAAGGACAACAGCTTTACTTCACACACCAGTCATTTACTAGCGGCCGCACAATCAGTAACTACGCCTACATTTACATGTGTGGCATTTGGCAGACGTTGGACATCCAAAGCGACTTACAATGAGGACATTTGGACTTCCTAAAAACACACTTTTAACCGCTTGCTTTTGTGTGACGCTGTCATTTATCGCTCACTGGAAATGATTGATGCTTTGTTTGATGCATTTCATGACTTATTTCGCTTTGTTATTATTGTCAGTCATGGTTATAGCTGTAGGTTATACGTGAAGGTGATTATAGTGTGTAGTTCTTTTCTTTATTTTTATTTCTTTTCTATTTGTATTGATCACTTAATCACTCCTTTCCTCTACTTTTGACTCTTGAGCTGCTGTCACAAGTGAATTTCCTGGGTGTGGGATCAATGAAGATTATCTCATTTTATCAAACTGATCACTCATTTATAGACCCTTGTCTGTTGGTGGATGCTTTTATCGTATAGAGTCTTGCAATAAAATCCCTAAACCTGGCAGTGGTAGCGCCTTGTACTACCAGTTGAGCTAGACAGGGAATCAAACCCCTCACCCTGGAAATGTTAATGCCTTGTACTACCAGTTGAGCTAGACAGGGAATCAAACCCCTAACCCTTGTCGTGGTAACGCCTTGCACTACCAGTTGAGCTAGACCGATAATCGAACCCCTCACCCTGGCAGTGTTAATGCTATGCTCTGCCAGTGGAACTAAACCAGTTCAAGCACATCTCAACAAGCAACCGCTGGTGGTATTTTGTCACATTTACTACATGTTAAGGGATGGATTGGAATTTCAGCTATGATGCATGTCTTATGCATCAGTCACCTGGGTTCCACAGAGCTGCTGTAGGCACTGTGGGCAGCAGTCTGTTCAAATGAGCCTCGCTCTGTTGCGATGTCGTACTTGTGTTGTATTTTTGAGTCATGTGGTATCCCGGCAACAGGGTTGTGGCGAGGGGACACCACTTTTTTTCAGTGACCACGGCCCACTTTCTGACTTTTCACTTTTTATTTGGGGGAATGTATGAGCATCCATCTTTAGTCCATCCAGAAATTAAGTAAATTAGTGAGAACCCCAAAGGGACGAGAGTAACTCCTGCTAATCCTCAGTAAGTCACGTAACAAGGACTGTACATTTGTAAATCTGTTAGTTTATTTTTATTATTCTGTTTATTTCTCTATTGTTTTATTGTATTGCTATGCAACCTGGCACAAAAATTTCCTTCGGGATTAATAAAGATCTTATCTTATGGTCGGAAAATGTTTCAGCAACACTACGTAAAAGACAATAAGGTCTCTATGCGCAGGTGTCCTCACCTGAATATGACCATGGATGCTTTGCATGGTGGACAGGCCAAGAGGAAGATCTGTGGAGCAGAAGTACAAGAGGAACATAACGTTTTAACCGTCACATTGTTTAAATAAACACACACACCCACATACACGCACACTTTACATGTTAAAAAAAAACGGCTGAGCTACTTTAGGAAAATGAGGCTAGGGCTCTCAAATTACAGCTTTTACAAAAGTTGTAAAAGTAGGATCATAACAACATCCTCCTTTGTTGCCTCCAATGCATCCGTTTGCTTGAAGATTATAATATTCACCCAGATTGCTTCAGATGCGTGTTGCAAACCAGGCCTGCAATACAAGCTTATACAACACAGTAGAGCAACAGTTCCTGTCCAAGCACAAAAGTGTTGTGTACCGTGGTGGTCTTGCCTCATCTAGCCTAGCCATTCAGCAGACGCTTTTATCCAAAGCGACTTGCAGTGAATTTATTTTAGATGCACGTCATTCAGGACCAGGATCCTGATGCCCTAAGCGTTAGGGTATCTCGCTTGGGTGGGGTCAAAGACACAACCCTGACTGGGAGTCAAACAACCCTACAACACACAAACACCAACTGCCTCCCCTGACCCACCCCACCCTTGGGGCAAGGAGCCAGGGCTTGTGGTTAGCTATGGCCGACACAACCTAGCTACAGTAGAGCTGGGACACCATGGGGAAAAATATCACTGTTAATCATGGGGAATTTTACCACAACATCGACAAATCTGACGACATGTGGATGGACTCATGATATAATTCTCAACCGACTGAATGAGGGTCATCATTACATCGACGTATACGACATTTAAACGAGAATTGCTTTTCCTTCCTCGTTGACACATTTCATGACCATACCATAAAAGACAACAACATATCACATTAATTATTACCCAGTTGTCCCCTATGGCCTCATATGAGGCCATAGGGGGACAAACTGGGTAATAATTAATGTAGACATTCAACTGGCAGGGCAGGGAGTTGTTGGTTGCCCATCTGCAGATAATGGACTGGGGATAAAGTCCATTATCTCATCATCTCTCACAGACACTCAGGGAATTTCAAGGGGAACATGAGAGATGGCGAACCCGGGCTACAGATGCCAATGAGAGATTGCTCCAGGAGGTCTCCTGGGAAAACGACACCAGGGGGTGGAGGGCTGCCGCCCATGAACCCAGAGTCACGGCCAGGTTCACATTCTTCCAGTCAAGCTGCCACAGGTCCAGCATGTTGGGCGCCGGCAGAGAGGCTGCGCCCAGCCTCGGTGACATTTAATGTGTGGACACGAAGGTGTAGTGGGAGAGGATTAGAGAGGACGAACCAAAAGACGCCTGTCGTCTGTTTGCAAACGACGGCGCCGTCAGTAAAGTGCAAAACGGGAGGACACACCCTGGTTTGGCCCCGGGAACCGTGTGTACTGGTTTGCATGGGAAGCGCATCATCACACCTCAACTCGTGGTTTATAAAGTTGTGTCTGCCTGTGTGCTGCCTCGGCCCAGCAACTTAATGATCCGATGTGTGCTACTAGTGTCGGACAAACACCAACATTGTTCCAATGACATTTTCAGTAATAGGTTGTTTTTTTTTACTTCAGAGATAAAAATGTCAATCATTGCATTGCACTGTGACTAAAAAAAAAGCCTGGACAAGGCGGGTGGTGTTAAATCAAACGATGACGATATTATGCTCAATGACACACATTCACGACTTGATGCTCACCTGTACCATGGTCACCACATGGCAAGGATTCAACAGGTAAATCACAGTCTTGGTGGCAAATTTGAACCCGACCTCCACGCCAAAAGTCATGCACAGGGAGACCAGCAACAGGTTCTTCCCCAGACTGTCACCACCACCACCGCCGCCGCCCCTGCCTCCTGCTCCAGTCTTTCCCGGTGAACCTGAAGTTCTTTCGAGCGGCCCCGATCTTCCTGAGCGCCAGGGCGATCTCCAGCACGGAGAGCAGCACCACCACCGCGCTTCTCGCTCAGCCGCTGCCGGGGGGCGAGGAACGACGGCCGCACTCGGGCCCCCCGTTGCCCTCGAACCGGGGGTCCACGCCGCCGTATACCAGTCCAGGAGGCTGTACACGTTGTACCGGGACATGGTCCTCCACTTCTCCTCCCGGGCGCACGGGGTACGGACACGACGACGACGACGACGACGGAATAGAAGACGGCGGCGCACCGGCGTCCTGGGCGAAACATTAAACGCGAGCGGTCTGCTCTGCTCCCGGGCTCCGCGGTGCTGGTGGCTGTGGCTGCTGGCGGGAAGACATGAACCCGCCGGGAGGACGTGAAGAGGAAGAAGAAGAGGAAGAAGAAGAAGAAGAGGCTCGTTCACACCGACCTGCTGCCCACACCTCCGCTACTCATTTAGCTCCCACGCTAGCCACCCAGCTACACATCTCTGGAGTTACGAGTGGACTCAAAAAGCTCATGAAATGGGGTTAACGGGCTATGCGTTCGTCTTCATTGTTGCCACGACAAGAGGAAGGAAGAGGATGGGTGACTTTTTAGGGGGTTTAATGGCTGACATTTGACACCGTGGGGCGGGCGGGCAAGGGGGGGGGGGGAACGGGATGAAGTCTTTCCATCCATTAATTCATTTCTATCTCTGCTTATATTTGTGTCTGTATGTTTGGAGGCTTGGCATCGTTGACCTCTATAGCTCATGGTGCTTATTAAAAGGTTAATAAAATGTTCTCTTAAACGAATAACACAGCATTGCATTTGCTGTGATGGATGCTGTGGTGATGCGGTGCCGGCACTTGGAGCACCTGATCACCACAGCCGGTACAAAACAACATGGAATCGACGCAGTCTTTCTGGGAGTCTTGAACCTCTCTGAGCTCAGCACCAAAATCAATGGATTCCCTGAGAGCGGAGGGGGGCGGGGTGTGTGCGCTTTGATACGCCTTGTAGAGCAGGGAGCAGTCAGGGATATTAATCTCGACATCAGCCATGCATGGATAGGCCCCACAAGGAGAACACAAACACACACACAGACTGGGAGATACACACAGACACACATACACACACACACACACTCACAGACTGAGACACACACACACTCACACAAAGACTGGGAGATACACACACACAGACACACACACACAGACTGTGTCGTGCGCACACACACACTCTCACACAGACTGAGACACACACATACGTACACACAGACTGAGAGATAGATAGATTGAGAGAAAGAGAGAGAGAAAGAGAGAGAGACACACACACACACACACACACACACACACATTCTCTACCTTTGCACATTGGCAATCTCCCCCCTTGCTCTGCACCTCCACAGTACATATCGGGTTATGTCGTCGTGGTGTCGTTTCCTCCGTGGGGGAACCCCCCCGACCATCTGCACCCTGGCAGCTCTGCTTCCCCCTCGGTGGGGAACGTAATGGAATGTTCTGGCTCTCTGTGCTCTGCCAGCTGCAGCACATAAACACACACAGACATGCACACACACACACATACGCACGCATAGGGACGCACACGCATGCATGGGGACACACACTCAAGCATGCACGTGTGTAAAATCAATACATAAAAGAAAAAAAGCAAACATGCATTGATGCACTAAGGGGTCAACTTTAGAGCCATCCGGTTGTCTTTATTTGTTGGATGTAATGCATCTAAAGACGCCAAACCGTTATGAAGATGCATGCTGGCATGTTAGCACAGCATTACAATGTTAACATAGCATCACCACGTTAACATAGCATTAGATAAGATAAGATAAGATAGAACTTTATTAATCCCGAAGGAAATTCTTGTGCCAGGTTGCATAGCAATACAGTAAAACAATAGAGAAATAAACAGAATAATAAAAATAAACCAACATATTTACAAAATGTAGAGTCCTAGTAGAAAACAAATATAGGCATATATAAATATATATAATTATATAGGCAAGATAAGGTATTCAGTCTGCGAAAACAATTTGGCATCATTGAAGTGTAATACAACTGTGATGATAATAATAATAATAATAATGGTAAGAGGACGTATTAAGAATATTGCACATAATGTTGAAAGGTAATGTAGAAGAGGTATTGCACATGACATTAAGAATATTGCTCACGATGATGAGAGGTAGTATTGCAGGTAATATTTAGAGATATCATATTCATAATATTATTATAATAATATAGCACATGATATTGAGAGTATTGCACATGATAGTAATATTAATATTGCACGTAATACTGAGAAAAATGCACATAGGATGAGAGTCAGCACCTCCAAGTCTGAGGCCATGGTTCTCTGCCGGAAAACGGTGGAGTGTTCCCTCCGGGTTGGGAGTGAGTTGCTGCCTCAAGCGAAGGAGTTCAAGTATCTCGGGGTCTTGTTCACGAGTGAGGGCAAAATGGAGCGGGAGATGGACAGACGGATTGGTGCAGCGTCTGCAGTGATGCGGGCGCTGTACTGGTCCGTTGTGGTGAAGAGGGAGCTGAGCCGGAAGGCGAAGCTTTCGATTTACTGGTCCATCTACGTTCCAACCCTCACCTATGGTCACGAGCTTTGTAATGTCACTAAAGGGCATATTTTAAAATGGCTAAACCTCATAGCTGGTGTTCAAAAAAAGGGGTCTTCAATGAAACATTTTGGCCGGAGCATTATCTGGGAAATGCTGATGTTGCATATTTGCACATTGCACATTTTCCAAAAGATTTCCTTCCGAAGAATAACCAGTCACCCCAGAGCCGGTAAACAAGGCTCTACCGTGCTGTTACAGTTCTGATTCTGTTAGGATTGTGATACGTATCTCTCCCCGAGCTAGAAACTGTATTTCTGTAGACATATCCAGAGTTGGCTAGCTTCAGCTGAACTATTTCATCCTATCTTAGACATATATGGATATACGTGTGCTATTCTAGACGGCATCAACACGATGTATGTTTTATATACGTAACATATCCCCCTGCAGCAAACGATGCAAGTCTTGATGGGTAGACATAAAACGGTAGTAGACAAACAGTAGGCCTAAACAGACAGCGTTTCTACTTGCTACTACGGAATAGTGTTAATATTACCTTGTGAATTTGTCGATGTTGTGAATCCAATTCTAATGTTCTTTGTGAATATGAATTGTCAGGTTATTTATTTTTACATTTGATAAATTCAACGGCTGTATTCTATAGTCAGCTCTGTAACACTGGGTGTTATGCTGTTTTTAAACGTTTTTTCTGTCTTACAAAAAAAAAAGGTTGTACTCATCGAGCTTGTTATTAAGATATCCGTACCTTGTGTGCACTTTTTTGGAAACCTAACTGTGAAGGAGCTCTCTCTCTCTCTCTCTGTGATGCTGTACACACTGTGTTCCCTCACTGCATGCCCCGTAGCACCCAGCAGAGACCCTCAAACTCGGAGGGGAACTCGGAGACGGAAGACGAGGACTCGGAGACCGACAACGTTCTCGCTCTCTCTCTCTCTCTCTCCCTCTCTCTTTCTATCTCTCTCTCTCTCCCTCCGTATCCCAATGTTTTTCGCCAGTCTGCCGTCAAGGATGTCGTCCACGATGCCTGTTGACCGAACTCTTTTGCTGTAACTTCTCCCGATTACTGATGATGACGCTTCGTGTATGAGATGTAGCAAATGGCAAGTGGCAAATTAAAAACAACAAACCCTGTATCTTGTCTTGGAATTTGGTGCGTTTGCTTGACCAACACAAGTTATATTATTATGTATTATGAATTATGAATTAATTAACTAAAGTAGGGAGGGGGTTAAGGCATCTCACTCAATAATGTCTAGAAATAGGCTCGAAACTTTCATCTATGCAAACACCCAGACCACTAGATCAGTGTTTCCCAACCTGGCGGGTCCTGACCTCACTTGGGGTGGTCACAGGAGATTGCAGGCTAATAAGCTACACTGATAATATTTCATTTTTGATTAATATTGCACGTAATACTGAGAAAAATGCACATGATGTTGAAAGGTAATATTGCACATGATAATGCTGTGTTCATTATCTTATATTTCAACTGTCCTTCCCGCAGAGGGGGGAGGAGTTCTAGAGTTTGATGGCCACAGGCAGAAAGGACCTCCTGTGGCGTTCTGTGGTGCACAGAACGCCAGGTGGCAGGACTGTGAGCTGTATCTGAAGTCTGAGGTGTAGAGTGTGAACAGGAAGGGAGACAGGACTGTCCCCTGAGGTGCTCCCGTGTTGCTCACTATGGTGTCCGACATGTTGCTCTGCAGCCTCACATACTGTGGCCAACTTGTGAGGTAGTTAGTAATCCAGGCCACTAGTGGAGCGTCCACCTGCATGTCCAGTAGCTTAGTCCCAAGCAGGGCAAGCTTTATGGTGTTGAAAGCGCTCGAGAAGTCAAAGAACACTGCCTGCCTCCTCCAGGTGAGAATAAGCCCTGTGCAGCAGGTAGATGATGGCATCTTCCACTCCAATACGGGGCTGGTAGGCGAACTGCAGAGGGTCCAGTGATGGTTCGACGAGTGCACGGATGTGCTTCAGGAGAAGCACATAGAATTACAATGTTAACACAGTATTACAACGTTAACATAGCATCAGAACGTTAACATAGCGTCACATGCTTTGCATGGCTTCAGCCAGCTAGCCTAATTCCAAAGTAAGCAGCATTCTTATTTTTGCTGAGTAATAGTAGTTAACAGTAGTAAAAGTAGTTTGTTTTCTCCGGTTAGTCTGCGGGGGGCTAATTAAAGCTCGGGGAGATCTGTGTGTCTGGAAGGAAACCAAACTAGATTAACAGAGCGTTATATATTGACCTGTTTTTTTCCCATTTTAATTACTGTCTTTTTGTAATCTTTTTGGATCACCAATCGGGTTCAGGACGGTTGAACATGTTTGGAAGTTGGAAGTTAAATTAACAAAGAAAAGCCACACAACCAACACTACTGTGACAGGTTACAGGAATGTTCTCGAGACAAACCAGTGCATATGATCTCATTGTTCCTGTGCATGTTACTGAGACACAGTAAAAGGATGTTATCAAGCCCTTTCTCTTCCCCAGCGAGCTTTTCATGACCAATTAGTATCAGCAAGCGCTTGGCTGCTGCTAATGTTTTTCACAAACGGGGCTTGGAAATGGCTGCCATGCGCAATCCGTCTCGGGTCCTCCACAACTCCCCGCTCCACCAAATCCACAGGGAAACCGCCCCACCATGCTATTAGTGGCTATTAGAATGGGGCTTACTCCTGTGACACACCACACCACACCGGACACAAACACACACCGGATACAAACACCGGACACAACGCAGTGGCTCAGAAAGCAGCTGTTTCGATCCCCGACACCTAGCTAAGTGCTGAAGTGGCTGAAGCTGGCTGTTGGTTGAGCTTTTAGCTTTATTCACTGTACATGTATTATTGTATTGTTTCTATTCTTATGTTGTTGGTATTTTTGAGCAACCTCTGGCAGAAGAATTTCCTTCGGGATGAATAAAGTTCTACCTTAATCTTATCTTAAATGCCTGTTGAGTGGCCAAAAAAAAAGGTCAAAAAAAACACATTACAAATGCATTTACCATTACACACACACACACACACACACACACAACACACACACTGTTACGTACGGTGTTCTTATGTTGTATGTTATGTCGCATGTTTCTTCTGGTTCTGTTTTGGTGTTGTGTTGTAGTTTTTGTCTCCCTCTTCTGTCTTCGTTCTCCTGCTCTCCGAATCTCAGATGTGATGCACCTTGGTTCCTGTCAATCATCACACCTGTTCCAGATCAAACAATCAACCAGTCCCACCCTATAAATAGTCCCCTTTGTCTTCAGTTCGGGGAGAGTCTCAGATTATGGTAGAGAGCTGTGGCAGGGTGCTGTTTTTTTTGGGTTGAGTTCATGTTTTGTTAGTTATGTGAAGCTTTTGTGTTTAGTGTTTTCTTAGTTAAGTCCCTTTTGTTTAAGTCTTCCTTTAGTTCTTTCTTTTGTTGGCATGGTTGTTTGGCACACAGGGACAAGAGGATAGGTTAGATACCCTGGTGTCTACATGTTTACGTCACATAGGTTTACCTGCTGTTAGACACACCAGGAAAGGGGGTGGGATTATCATTTAGTACTTTGTCTTTTTGTTTGGTGCCACTGTTTAGCTCCTGGTACGCTGTGTTGCTTATTGTAAATGAATAATTTTTGCATATTGTTTCTGTTCCTTGTGTGATTGCACTCTTGTACTATACCCGTGGCCTTATGTTGCGCCCTGCTAATCCGAGCCACCAGGGGGTCTAACGCATGCACGCACAAATACAATATTTGTTTCTTTAGTTGCGAACACGTGACAGTTTGTGCCACCAAGCTAGACGAGACATTGGGCAGATGAATGATTTTAATGTGTTGTAGCATAGGCCTCGATACAACGTCCATACATCATTTTCCATATCTTATTTTGTTTTTTACATTTGCTCGTTGTGGATCTTGGTGTCGGCACCAATCCATGTACTCCACCATTATGCAAAATTGCACTCTTGGGCAACAAAAGCCTACACAGTTAATAGCTGTTTCCTCCTGAATAATTAAGAGCCCGTTAGGATGAGTTTTGTCGGTGTAATTAGCGGTCTAAACAGTGCTTATCAGGATGGATCCCACGTCGTCCGGAACCCAAACCCACTGACATCACACACGCGGAGGCTCCATCTTTATTACTATTATTTTAAACTCTGCAAATTCTGGCCCACAGACGGACATATCCGCTTTTGAGCAGTGAACCTAACTGACAGAATTTCACCGTATAGCAAATCTCACACACCCACACACATATACACGCTCTCTCTCACACACACACACACACAGACAAAAAGGTTTGAAGGGTCTCATAAAGACTGCTTTTAACCCGGGCTGAAGGAACCTTTCAGGTCCTTGAAGAGGTCTAAAGGTTCTGGTTACTTTAGATAGAATCGTGGCTTTAGTGTGATGTTTATATGTCACGATGTGGGGCAGGAGGACCCAAACGCAAGACTCAGGACTCGGGGTTATGCAGAACAGAATGTTATTTATTACCGTGATATAGGTAGGCAGACAGGTGAGGGACAGACAGGCAGGTAGGTAGGTAGGCAGACAGGTGAGGGACAGACAGGCAGGTAGGTAGGTAGGCATACGGGTAGTCCAACGATTCACAATAACAACCAGTAATGTGGAAACCGCCAAGACACAACATAACATTCGCAATGGTCCGACAACAGTGAGTGGAAACCCGAGGGCTTTATACTGGCCGTGATTGTTCATTGCTGGGCAGCCGCGAAAGTAGCGCAGGTGCCGCTAATCCTCCAGGGGCGGCACTGGCGCCCGGGAGCCCGGAGACACGGTCGTGACATTATATGTTTTAACAATACAGGTTTTTAGACCGAATAAAATGGGTACTGAGGTTGAGCAACACTGCTGCACTAGACTATACTTTCCCTCTTTTAATGGCCGTGTTTTTTAAAGGCAATGTTTTTAACCTGTATTTCAATCATTATTGTCCCCTGTCGGGCGGGCATTGCTGGGGCATGATTCACTTGTTTTGTGACATAATTAGGACGGTCACGTAATCTCTCTCGGGAACAAATGATACGGATGCAGTCTGTGTCGAGATGCTGGGTCAGACGGAGGCCGCTGCCTCAGTGTCGCTTCCCAGACGTAAACCCAGCCACGGCGGCGTTAGCTGATCCCAAACACGAGCACACAACAACATCCGCCCTTCTGATTACCTGAAAATTACGCCGACATCGATTCTCAACATACATACCTGCTTCATTTGCAGGAAGAGAAGAAGAATTGATCATGTCGACCCCTGTTCAGTAAATTGGTTTGCTTTGTGAACTCCTGTGACATAATAGGTCCAACAACAATATGTTGAATATCTTTAACAGCATCGCTTTGAGACAATATCGGAAACAGCTAAGCTCGTACTGATTGCCTGGTTCAACCGGAGCAGTATAACTTTGAGGAATGATTAAACGAGATGACTCACGTTTCGTTTTTTGTTCCGTAAATATTAGTACAATAGCTGTGTGTTTCATGTCGTGAATTATGAGGCCCGTACCAAAAGCCATTATTTCAGGCGTAGACATTTAAAAAAAAAGTGTCATCGTTTAAAAATCGGCACACAGCATGCCTTTTAATCAGTTTCATTCTCCGGTCTGTGTGTACTTTCATCGTTACAAGAAGAAGATTCGTGATATTGAGAATAATGAACACCGTTACACACACACACACACACACAGACACACACACATACACAATACACACACACACACACAGACACACACACACTTACACACACACACACCGCCCCACTACAGGAGACTGCATCTCACGGCTTTTTTGCCGAGCTGGGAATGTATGGAGCCAAATGAGCTCTCAGAAGTGAGTGATTTCACGGTGTAGGACAGTAAATTTAAACATCTCCCAGCTGTGGGCAAAAGCAACTCGCGTTCACTTAAACTACATCAGCCGCGATGCAGCAGAAATTTCATTACGAAGGTGCTTGACGAACACAGGGATATGTAGAATTGTTTTCTTATTAATATAAGAATGAAACAACGCCTAAAAGTAAAATCGTCAAGGATGTAGACTAATAGAGCAAAACAAAACAAAACATGAACACTATACCATCGGAGTAGTCAGGGTGTGGAACATGATGATCCCAGTTGAAACCAAATTGCGTATACATGCAGTAATTTCTACGACGTCTTGACGTGAAAACAAAACTATATCTGGAGATTGCAAGTTAAATGTAAGTTCAAACGAAATGGAAGTTAAATCAAATTAGGACCCCCCTCCCTCCTTGTTATGTTTTGTAACTTAAATTCTGTTCTACAACTGGGCAGATACTCCCACTTGCAATGTCACACGTGGGTAGATTGTGGAATCGCTGGGAATGACTAATCACCCTCACACCTGGTGGTCCCTTTAATTTTTCCATTTGTATCACCTTAATACCTTTCTCTTCCCACGCAGTTAGACCCACCATGGAGAAAATTGGGTTTTTGAGCGATCCGTGGTCGGTATTGGGAGTTTCGACTTTTTGTTTTTGTTTTAACCAGACCCCAAAGTCTGTGTGTGTGTGTGTGTGTGTGTGTGTGTGTGTGAGAGAGAGCGTGTATATGTGTGTGGGTGTGTGAGATTTGCTATACGGTGAAATTCTGTCAGTTAGGTTCACTGCTCAAAAGCGGATATGTCCGTCTGTGGGCCAGAATTTGCAGAGTTTAAAATAATAGTAATAAAGATGGAGCCTCCGTGTGTGTGATGTCAGTGGGTTTGGGTTCCGGACGACGTGGGATCCATCCTGATAAGCACTGTTTAGACCGCTAATTACACCGACAAAACTCATCCTAACGGGCTCTTAATTATTCAGGAGGAAACAGCTATTAACTGTGTAGGCTTTTGTTGCCCAAGAGAGTGCAATTTTGCATAATGGTGGAGTACATGGATTGGTGCCGACACTAAGATCCACAACGAGCAAATGTAAAAAACAAAATAAGATATGGAAAATGATGTATGGACGTTGTATCGAGGCCTATGCTACAACACATTAAAATCATTCATCTGCCCAATGTCTCGTCTAGCTTGGTGGCACAAACTGTCACGTGTTCGCAACTGAAGAAACAAATATTGTATTTGTGTGCGCATGCGTTAGACCCCCTGGTGGCTTGGATTAGCAGGGTGCAACATAAGGCAACGGGTATAGTACAAGAGTGCAATCACACAAGGAACAGAAACAATATGCAAAAATGATATTCATTTACAATAAGCAACACAGCGTACCAGGAGCTAAACAGTGGCACCAAACAAAAAGACAAAGTACTAAATGATAATCCCACCCCCTTTCCTGGTGTGTCTAACAGCAGGTAAACCTATGTGACGTAAACATGTAGACACCAGGGTATCTAACCTATCCTCTTGTCCCTGTGTGCCAAACAACCATGCCAACAAAAGAAAGAACTAAAGGAAGACTTAAACAAAAGGGACTTAACTAAGAAAACACTAAACACAAAAGCTTCACATAACTAACAAAACATGAACTCAACCCAAAAAAAACAGCACCCTGCCACAGCTCTCTACCATAATCTGAGACTCTCCCCAAACTGAAGACAAAGGGGACTATTTATAGGGTGGGACTGGTTGATTGTTGATCTGGAACAGGTGGTGATGATTGACAGGAACCAAGGCGCACACATCTGAGATTCGGAGAGCAGGAGAACGAAGACAGAAGAGGGAGACAAACACTACAACACAACACCAAAACAGAACCAGAAGAACATGCGACATACATACAACATAAGAACACCGTACGTAACAGTGTGTGTGTGTGTGTGTGTGTGTGTGTAAATGGTAAATGCATTTGTAATGTGCTTTTTTGACCTTTTTTTTGGCCACTCAAAGCAATTTAAGATAAGATAAGGTAGAACTTTATTCATCCCGAAGGAAATTCTTCTGCCAGAGGTTGCTCAAAAATACCAACAACATAAGAATAGAAACAATACAATAATACATGTACAGTGAATAACGCTAAAAGCTCAACCAACAGCCAGCTTCAGCCACTTCAGCACTTAGCTAGGTGTCGGGGATCGAAACAGCTGCTTTCTGAGCCACTGCTGTGTGTCCGGTGTTTGTATCCGGTGTGTGTTTGTGTCCGGTGTGTGTGTGTGTCACAGGAGTAAGCCCATCTAATAGCCACTAATAGCATGGTGGGCGGTTTCCCTGTGGATTTGGTGGAGCGGGGAGTGTGGAGGGACCCGAGACGGATGCGCATGGCAGCCATTTCCAAGCCGTTTGTGAAAAACATTAGCAGCAGCCAAGCGCTGCTGATACTAATTGGTCATGAAAAGCTCGCTGGGGAAGAGAAAGGGCTTGATAATATCCTTTTACTGTGTCTCAGTAACATGCACAGGAACAATGAGATCATATGCACTGGTTTGTCTCGAGAACATTCCTGTAACCTGTCACAGTAGTGTTGGTTGTGTGCTTTTCTTTGTTAATTTAACTTCCAACTTCCAAACATGTTGAACCGTCCTGAACCCGATTGGTGATCCAAAAAGATTACAAAAAGACAGTAATTAAAATGGGAAAAAAAACAGGGTCAATATATAACGCTCTGTTAATCTAGTTTGGTTTCCTTCCAGACACACAGATCTCCCCGAGCTTTAATTAGCCCCCCGAGACTAACCGGAGAAAACAAACTACTTTTACTACTGTTAACTACTATTACTCAGCAAAAATAAGATGCTGCTTACTTTGGAATTAGGCTAGCTGGCTGAAGCCATGCAAAGCATGTGACGCTATGTTAACGTTCAAAAATGAAATATTATCAGTGTAGCTTATTAGCCCACAATCTCCTGTGACCACCCCAAAGTGAGGTCAGGACCCACCAGGTTGGGAAACACTGATCTAGTGGTCTGGGTGTTTGCAGAGATGAAAGTTGCGAGCCTATTTCTAGACATTATTGAGTGAGATGCCTTAACCCCTCCCTACTTGCCCCTGAATTAATTAATTAATTCATAGTGGCTTTGGCCTAAATTACTTACAAATATAACTTCCCCCACTCCCCTCATGTAATGCTTTAATGTCCTTTGTGTTGGTCAAGCAAACGCACCAAATTCCAAGACAAGATACAGGGTTTGTTGTTTTTAATTTGCCACTTTGCCATTTGCTACATCTCATACACGAAGCGTCATCATCAGTAATCGGAGAAGTTACAGCAAAGAGTTCGGTCAACAGGCATCGTGGACGACATCCTTGACGGCAGACTGGCGAAAAACATTGGGATACGGAGGGAGGGAGAGAGAGAGAGATAGAAAGAGAGAGGGAGAGAGAGAGAGAGAGCGAGAACGTTGTCGGTCTCCGAGTCCTCGTCTTCCGTCTCCGAGTTCCCCTCCGAGTTTGGGGGTCTCTGCTGGGTGCTACGGGGCATGCAGTGAGGGAACACAGTGTGTACAGCATCACAGAGAGAGAGAGAGAGAGCTCCTTCACAGTTAGGTTTCCAAAAAAAGTGCACACAAGGTACGGATATCTTAATAACAAGCTCGATGAGTACAACCTTTTTTTTTGTAAGACGGAAAAAACGTTTAAAAACAGCATAACACCCAGTGTTACAGAGCTGACTATAGAATACAGCCGTTGAATTTATCAAATGTAAAAATAAATAACCTGACAATTCATATTCACAAAGAACATTAGAATTGGATTCACACATCGACAAATTCACAAGGTAATATTAACACTATTCCGTAGTAGCAAGTAGAAACGCTGTCTGTTTAGGCCTACTGTTTGTCTACTACCGTTTTATGTCTACCCATCAAGACTTGCATCGTTTGCTGCAGGGGGATATGTTACGTATATAAAACATACATCGTGTTAATGCCGTCTAGAATAGCACACGTATATCCATATATGTCTAAGATAGGATGAAATAGTTCAGCTGAAGCTAGCCAACTCTGGATATGTCTACAGAAATACAGTTTCTAGCTCGGGGAGAGATACGTCGATCACAATCCTAACAGAATCAGAACTGTAACGGCACGGTAGAGCCTTGTTTACCGGCTCTGGGGTGGCTCTGGTTATTCTTCGGAAGGAAATCTTTTGGAAAATGTGCAATGTGCAAATATGCAACATCAGCATTTCCCAGATAATGCTCCGGCCAAAATGTTTCATTGAAGACCCCTTTTTTTGAACACCAGCTATGAGGTTTAGCCATTTTAAAATATGCCCTTTAGTGACATTACAAAGCTCGTGACCATAGGTGATGGTTGGAACGTAGATGGACCAGTAAATCGAAAGCTTCGCCTTCCGGCTCAGCTCCCTCTTCACCACAACGGACCAGTACAGCGCCCGCATTACTGCAGACGCTGCACCAATCCGTCTGTCCATCTCCCGCTCCATTTTGCCCTCACTCGTGAACAAGACCCTGAGATACTTGAACTCCTTCGCTTGAGGCAGCAACTCACTCCCAACCCGGAGGGAACACTCCACCGTTTTCCGGCAGAGAACCATGGCCTCAGACTTGGAGGTGCTGACTCTCATCCCGACCGCTTCACACTCGGCTGCAAACCGCCCCAGTGCATGCTGGAGGTCACGGTCTGATGTAGCCAACAGAACCACATCATCTGCAAAGAGCAGAGATGCAATTCTGAGGTCCCCAAACCGGACACTCTCCTCACCTCGGCTGCGCCTTGAGATTCTGTCCATGAAGTTCACGAACAGAACCGGTGACAAGGGGCAACCTTGGCGGAGTCCAACACCCACTGAGAACATGCTTGACTTTGTGCCGAGAATACGGACGCAGCTCGCACTTTGTTCGTACAGGGACCGAATGGCACGTACCAACGGCCCCGGTACCCCATACTCCCGTAGTACCCCCCACAGGATTCCCCGGGGGACACGGTCATAGGCCTTCTCCAAGTCCACAAAGCACATGTAGACTGGATGGGCAAACTCCCATGCGCCCCCCAACAACCCTGCGAGGGTAAAGAGCTGGTCCACTGTTCCACGGCCGGGACGGAATCCGCATTGTTCCTCCTGAAGCTGAGGTTCGACAATCGGCCGGAGCCTCCTCTCCAGCACCCTGGAATAAACCTTCCCGGGGAGGCTGAGCAGTGTGATACCCCGATAGTTGGAGCACACCCTCCGGTCCCCTTTTTCTGAAAATGGGAACCACCACCCCGGTCTGCCATTCCACAGGTACTGTCCCCGACCTCCACGCTACATTGACTAAGCCCGACAACGTCCAGAGCCTTCAGCATCTCGGGGCGAATCTCATCCACACCACATTTGTGATGTCACTGTAGGGTATATATTGAAATGTCTTTTTCATAATGGATAATAAAGATAGTGGTATAAAATAGGGGCCCTTTAAATGACTTCACCCCCTAAGAGAAAGATAATAAGGCTCTACCGCAGCTCTGACGGAACGCAGAAGTGCTTGTGTAGTTCTGGAAGTGGTTTTTCCATCGTTGATATCTACAGGCAACGAGTCCTTTGGTCACCCACAAAAAAAATGTGTCGTTCTCTCAACCAACTGTGCATCTGGTTGGTGATAAAACGTTTTTACCTGCATATGGTTCACGTCTATTATATGACTCATAATGGCTTACCAGGATGTCAACGTATTGACGAGACGCTGCCAATACATACGTCTATTACATCTATAATGATTCTCTTTCTCTTGCGCTAAATATACTCCACATCTGCCCATCTTTTCCTCTTCATTCCTAATAAAAGGCTGATGAATTAAACTCCGCGAACATAATAGCGTTCTTCTCATTGTGCAGTTTATAAAGAGGGTGACCCACTTTTGCTTCCCCGTCTACTGTGACACGTAACTGAATCCTAATCGAATGGAACACACCGCTATACAACGTATGGTCTCACAGCACATGCAAAACAAACAGAAAATAGGCCACGTAATGGAGTCGCAATGATCCTCAGTAAAATATGGAAATATGGTGAAATTATAGCGCATAAAAGCCTGAGTTTTCAACTTGTAATAACGTTTGAATGCGTCTTGATCTAAATATATAACCGCTCTACAAACAGAAAAGTACAAATGAAAGCACGAGTGTATGCGCGTCATAATGGATATGGAAACTAGCATGGGTCACACGGAACAGTATTATTTACAACAATAATTTGTATTCGCATTTGTTGGCTCGATTTTTCGGTTAACGAAACAAGTTGTAAAAACACCCAGAATAATTTCGTCTGGCCGGGCTAAGGAGAACATTTGACGTCATACAATACGTGTGTGAGTCGGGGAACGATCGTTTTTTACGTACTATTGGGATAACCACGTTGTGATGGGGATACACGGAGCGGAGTTGATAGGCAGCGGGGGGGAACGTTAACCCCGACGGATCTAGGACTCGGGTTGTGTTACGTAAAACGGGATACACGATGATAGACACATAACTAGTCCTAAACCCTAGAACATCGTCATCCTCCTCATCCTCATCATCATCATCACCGGAGGTCGATCGGACAAACGCACGCACGGATTGTCGTGCCTTAAGCTACGTGGAATACACAGGAGACACATTTCGTTTTTTTTACCACACGGGGTCTCGGGGGGGGGGTGGAAGCGATCCGCATCGATTTCAAATCCCCCCGTTTTAAAAACGCTGCTTCAGGCCAAGCTAGCCAACGAGGTTATGTGGTGATGCTGGGAGGTGGAATATGAGTTGGCATGAACAGAACCGTGCGCGCGTGTGTGTGTGTGTGTGTGTGTGTGTGTGTGTGTGTGTGTGTGTGTGTGTGTGTGTGTGGATGCGTGGAGAGACGTCTCATATGTCCTCCAAAATGCGTTTGTCTTTTTTTTTGTGTAACTGGAAAAACCCAACACAATGAAAACAAGGCGTTAGCAGTCAAATGCACATATGCCAACACCAATGTGACATAAGAATAATACATAATAATAATAAATAAATATATAATAACTCTGGAATTCTGACATGAATTAATCAACAAAGTGAAGGCATTAAAAAAAGGACGACCGAGAGTTAAAGTAACATCATGGCTAGGACATGGACAATAGCAAAGACGTGAAAACAAAGCACATAACAAACCACATTCACCAACGCATAGAAAAACCCCAACACGTGTACAACAACTGATTCAAACGGTGGACGGTGTTCAGGCACAAGGTTCAGAGGAAATACAAAAGCAAAGTGTATGTGTCGCGTGATAAATGTACAAAAACACACCGTTTTACCGAAATTCATCACGTGGACTTCAGTCTGAGGTAATGGTTTTATCGTCTTCATCATCACCCACCCACGTCACCCTCATCATCATCTTCATCATCCTCACCGTCTCCTTCTGACAATAAGTCACAACACGGAGCCACAACAACACTGAGAATAATATATTTTTCACGAGGACCCTACCGGATGGTTATCGTCTCTCCCGAGCTACCGGCTATTAACCTTCGACGCTAACGGGCAATTTTTCACACATTGCAACCATATCAAAGGTCAGGTGTAGGGGCAGGAGATAGAGGCCACACACACACACACACACACACGCACACACACACACACACACCGTGTGCACAGACTGTGGTACACACCTGTTGGGTACCAGTATGCATGTGTTCTGGGTGTTCTACTGTGCATATGACAAATTAACCGTGTGGTTGAATGTGCATTTATGTACTGTTAATGCGTCGGTGTCTGATCACATGTGTGTGTGTGTGTAGATATGGCGTGGTAGGTGTGAGCCTGTGGGTAAATGTACACACTATGTGTCACCTTGTGTGTGTGCCAATCTGTGTGTGTGTGTGTGTGTGTTCCCTTCTGTGTGTGCCCATCCATGTGCACATGTGTCTGTGCCCTTTTGTGTGTGTGTGTGTGCATCTGCCCATCCATACGTGTGTGTGTGTGTGTGTGTGTATGTATGTGTGTGCCCATCCATACGTGTGTGTGCGTGCATGTGTGTTTGTGCCCATCCATACATGTGTGTGTGTGTGTGTGTGTGCGTATGTACGCGTGTGCCTGCCCATACATGCGTGTGTGTGTTTTCTCCTCATCAGTGTCTATTGAGGAAGGCGTGTTGACTCCCGAGGCTGAGTGTTGCTCTGCCTGTTAGAACAATAGCAGTCAGTGGGCTAGAAGATGTACACGCCCCCCCCCCCCCCCCGCCGCCCCACCCGCCCCCCACCCCCGGGCACCAGAGCACTTCCACATGATATTGCATCGCGGCGCTGCTGAGATCCAACGCGGGGCTGGAGGCCAGACACTGAGGATTATTAATGACATGCCTATGGAGCCATGCGGCCGCCATGCGCGCCGCCCAGGGCCCCGAGCACGCTGCAACGCTAAACTCCATCATTTAATCTCTATCTGTGTGTGTGTGTGTGTGTGTGTGTGTGTGTGTTTGGGGGGGGGGGGTGTTATGTAGGGTTGGGCAATATCCATTTTTAAAAACCATTAAAACCTCTCCCCGACACATCAAGGTTTATGGTTCAACCGTTGACAGTAAAAAAAAAACGATAATTAAGCGAGAGCGCATTTTCTAATGTGCCGAGAGCTGCCGCTGTCTCTCCTGCCACAGGGTGGCAGCAATCGTCTGCCAGCCTTAACATAAAGCTAACGGCTAATTTTGGGGAAAAGAAAAATCGGGGGGAATTTGGTCTGGCATTCAGTTGAGTCGTATTTAAAGTCAACAAATGGAATCCGAAGTATGCTAAAGGTCATTCATTAATTCAACCTTTATTCTCTTTTTCAACCTTAGTCTTTTCGGGATTTTAGTCGGTCACAGACAGGGGCCATCTTATGTTGTTTTTTATGAGCTTACTCGCGGTGATAGCGCTAGCTGCCATTTTTGCGCCTTTCGCGATCAGAGAGGTCCGATTTTGTGTCTGATTTTGTGTGCGTGTGCCTAATTGTGTGTCTCGGATGCTGTGTGTGTGTGTGCATGTCTCTGTGTGTGCGCGTGTGTACACAATTATGCCCATCTGACATTGTGTACGCGCGTGTGTGTGTGTGTGTGTGTCTATATGTCTGTGTGTGTGTGTCTATATGTCTGTGTGTGTGTCTATATGTCTGTGTGTCTATATGTCTGTGTGTGTGTCTATATGTCTGTGTGTGTGTCTATATGTCTGTGTGTGTGTCTATATGTCTGTGTGTGTGTCTATATGTCTGTGTGTGTGTGTCTATATGTCTGTGTGTGTGTCTATATGTCTGTGTGTGTGTCTATATGTCTGTGTGTGTGTCTATATGTCTGTGTGTGTGTCTATATGTCTGTGTGTGTGTCTATATGTCTGTGTGTGTGTGTCTATATGTCTGTGTGTGTGTGTCTATATGTCTGTGTGTGTGTGTCTATATGTCTGTGTGTGTGTCTATATGTTTGTGTGTGTCTCAGGAGCGACGACGCATGCTTACTCCAGCTGAACTCCGCGGCTATGCTACAGACGCTACAAACTGTACAAATACGCCAGCAAACAAGGGAGAGCGGAGGACTGCTTGTTGACTCAAAAGACGCAGG
>PIJE02000018.1:1294548-1307048 GCA_002895965.2 Coryphaenoides rupestris
GATAGATTCAACTCCAGTCTACGGTGTTGGCGTTCATCTGTTATCATGACAAGTTCGTTAGCTCAGAGGGACAGTTGTCATGTACGTGACTTAACTATAAAGGGGGCGGAGACAGCCGGCATCGTAATTGAAATATCGCAATCAAATAATGCAAAAAAAAAGGTCTGAGCCACAAAGTTCGACTTCAAACTTTCCCAGAGCTAGGAGCCGATGAAACGGCCGCCTTGTGATTTATGTACGTATATATATTATTATGTCTTCACCAAACAATGCAGACTTATCTCTTTAAGAGGAATACGCGGTTGAAAATACTTCCGAAGCCTTTGTCCTCGCCTCACCTCCCGCAGGGCTCTGAGTTTGGTCATTGACCTTTGGGAAGTAGTGCCGAGTATCTCCTGGCGAAATGCACTCGGCTACGTCTCCTGTTTGGTTCATGATGTGCTTTTGTTTGTTGTGTGTGGTGTGTGTGTGTGTGTGTGGTGTGTGTGTGTGTGTGTGTCTCTGTGTGTGTGTGTGTGTGTGCAGGCGAGGGTGCAGCGCAGGCGTGAGCGTGACTATATTTTGAGACAGATTTTGAGACTCGGTGTTGGCGGATTTTCCTAAAGCCTCGAGTGTATCTGCATAAACTCACGATTGCGGGGAACGATCGAGTTGTGCCAGTCTCTCGAGGACGCCGCCCCGCTACGAGCCAAACCACCGAGCTACGAGCTAGCTTGCCGGGAAGACGGGGCGGGCGAAGGGTTGCAGCCCTCGGATGTGCGAAAAAACAACTTGCGACCGCGAGATGAAGGCGACATGAAGGTGGTCTTGACGCATCGCCGCGACGAGTTCTCAACATCTTCATCATTTGTTATTATCCGTTTTGTTATCCTATCACTACGTAGGCCTAATCAAACAGGATAATAACGGTTGAGATAGAAGCGAAACACGGTGGTTTTAGTTTGATTATATTCGCTTGCAAAGCAATAGCTTGTTGAAAAAGGACATTGAAGTCGTCATTGTGGAAATAACGGTCTGCGTTCCGTCTGTCTGAAACAATCCAAATGTATTAAATGTCTCTTCAACAAAGCAATCAACTTTTACCATCGGCTATCGTATAAAACTAAATACAATACAAGTGTCTGTGTAATTGTGTCGGACACACATCAACATAAGCACAGAGTGGAGAGCTAAACTGCGTGCTTCATTATTATTCATTCTTTCATATGATTATACAATTATAAAGGTTAACGTGATTGTTACCAGTATCTACCTTATCTCCTAAGAACGTAATGCAGGCATTTCCTTGTGTATAAATAAATCTTCCAAACGCAACAGCCGCCTGTCATTCTAACGTCTACGTCAGCCACAGAGGCCTACCCTCCAAACGCAAAGCCACAAAACAAGAGAAATCTGATCAAATATTTCAACACACCGCAACCAAATACAACCAAACACCAAACACACCAATGCGCAAATAAAGAAAAATAACTAAACCAACTCACTAAACTAACTAAATCAAAGAAATAGTCTACCTCGGCACACCACTCAAATAAATCACGTAAAGCTAAATGTATATATAATATATGTTTTAGTACACCGAACCTACACCGTGCACAAAAAGAGGAAGTACTACAAATCAAACCAGAGCTGTGTTGCTGTGGAACGAGGGGAGCTGGCTGGCGGTTGGACTGGGAGACTCTACTAGTCGTACCCAATCGCACATTCTGCAACGAATGGGTGGGCCAGTGGGTTTTAATACACGTGTCATTGACACTGAATCTGAAGTGTCAGTTAAGTATGTTAGTTACTTGTGTTCATATTCATATCAAGGTGGGTAGAACGTACTTGCTGTTTTCATGTATTTTTTAAACGTATAAATCCGAGTGAGTACATTCTAGTACGTGTCGTTTCCCACCCCTTTCTCCCAGTACGTGCGCTTGCTCGCCCTGTCCCAACGCCGTTCTCATAAATTACATCAACTCTATATTTACGTATGGATAGAAAAAACCGAAGTCAAACGCCTGATTAAATCCTATTCCACGGCATCAGACCGGAGCCCCTGTCCGATAGAATGCGATAGACTAGAACAGTCTCTGAGACACCACAGATGCACATCTATGTAACGGTCAATGTCATCCATTAAATCCCCTTTGGGTAACCATCGACAAGAATATGTGATTCTTTTCCCATGTTTTCCCCCCCGATTAACTTTGACCTCTGCCCTTTCGCCGTAACGCTCGCTAAAACTGCGACGGGGGTTGAATAGTAGTCGCGCGTCTCTCTCTCTCCCACCTCGACCCCATTTCGTTTTATTCGTCATGACAACTGCATGTTCCTCGCGTTCCCCCCCCCCCCCCCCCCCGGCCCCCCCGCCCCCTCCATCCCCTGGCCACCCCTGCGTCGCGGTGAGCCCAGCGGAGCGGGCCCGTGACGATGTAAGGCACTGACGTAGAGGAAGGACTCGGAGACGTTCTTCCCCGCGCGAGGGATGTGCGCGGCCATCAGTCATTGGGAATAATGGCTGGAAAGGTGGACTTTTTTTTATAGATGTACACCGCGGTACCTTCCACGCTCCAAACGCACCCTCGTTAGAGGAAATAGGGTTCGGGCCGCGGTTCGTCGTCTGTCAGGAATAGTTTTAGATTTTTTTTTAAAATAATGAGCAGAGAAGCAAGATGAGATGAGTTAGCTAAGCATTTCTTTTGTCCTTTTACTTATGACAATGTTCTTTATTTTTTCTTTATAAATATGCAAATGCATATTTGTAAATGTCAAGGCGTAGGCAACCTATTAATTAATAGTGTTATAATTAATGCATATTTACTTTTGTTCGTAGACAACGGGTAGAACAAAAGGGGCGTCGATGAATGTAGAAATGGTCGTTTTTCTATTGTCTATTTGTGAATGTGGAGATGGTGTTTATTGGCGTACTCCATCACACCGGGGCACCCGCCAGGTCTGGGTTTACGACGTGGAAACAGACCTGATGGATGAACCTCCATATCAGAACGCAATCTTCTGTAAATAGTTCGAAATAAAATACGCAACAATGTGAATATGTACTTTATGTGTGCCAATAAGCGTGTGAAAATGTACACTGTATATAAACAGCATGTATATAATAAAGTACTGCATCCCAGGAAAAATATTATTTATATAAATACGTATGTTAATCATGTGAACGCTTAAATTAATCCCTTAAGGGGAACTATATGTACTTGGTATCTTGTTAGTTATACGTGTAGTTATAGTATACGTATAGTGGCTATATATCCATAATATCACGGCCATTGAGACAAAAGAACCAAAGCAAGAAGTAGCATTAAAAATGTCTTCCAGGCAGATCCATCCCTCCCAGCGTGTAATCTCTCACGCCATTCATCACCACAAAATCTCCAGAAACAGAGAGAGAGAGAGAGAGAGAGGAGAGAGGAGAGAGAGAGGAGAGAGAGAGGAGAGAGAGAGAGAGGAGGCTTTTTTTCTGCTGAATAATGACACGCTGGTTTCTGGAGTGAACATCGCGGGTGTGTACGACGTTGTGCGTTCATAAATCATCCACCCCCATCTCTGGGAATTGAACCAGCGCCCCACGTTCCCCGCCCGCGCCGCCCCCCCCCCCCCCCCCCGCCCCGCCCCGCCCCTCCCCTCCTCCTGCCCCGTTCCATTTGGCCGTTAATGGATCAATAAGAAAGGGTCCGCTCTTGTCTTCCGAGGAAAACTAGTCTGAACTCTTTTTGCTGAGAGAGATGACTTTCCATCAGCGGTCACTCGGTTTCCCTGAAGCTTCCGTCTGGGATTAATAAAGTTCTGTCTTCATATCGTCTCTTTTAGATTTCTGATCTGTCAGCACTTGACTTCTGGAGCTCAATGACGCGAATGCATGGAACGGGAACTTGTTCAACATACGTAGATTTACAAATTCTATATCTATATTGGAGATTGAGATATAGATATCGCTATATAGATCTGTATAGATATAGACATATCTATATATGAAATATATACGTATGTATGTGCTGTATATATACATACAATATATACATATATAGCATATATATGTATATATTATCTTTTACATTAATATATTAATATATTATAATATATTAATATATATTCTACTAGGACTCTATTGTTTTACTGTATTGCTATGCAACCGGGCACAAGAATTTCCTTATGTCTCTATATCTTTATATCTAGGTGAACATAGTATATACGTATAAATAGCTTTGCATTTTGAAGTGAATACCCATATTTTATACATTCATTCATATACATTACATTATACATTATACATACTGCATGCGTACATGTCATCTAGAAGCGAGTGCTAAACATACTTGTATATTTGTGAATACTAGTGAACACAACACATTTCTTCCCTTCGCGCGTCTAAGTGAACGAGACACATCTATTAATAGCATCTATAAGGTTATTTCCCATGATGGCGTCCGGGACCTCACCCGTATCTCCATGCCCTCCTTCTTGCCGTCCCACGCCCAGCTCCGCTTGGTGAAGTAGTTGACGGTGGCGAACTCGATGAGCGCCGAGAAGACGAAGGCGTAGCACACGGCCATGAACCAGTCCATGGCCGTGGCGTACGCCACCTTGGGCAGCGAGTTCCTAGCGCTGATGCTCAGTGTTGTCATGGTGAGCACCGTGGTGACACCTGGAGACAGGACGAGAAGCAAAATGACACCAAGCGCCGGTGACTTCAGACTCGCACCTCTGTGAGGACCCACTTTTGTAGTCATGAACGTCCTTGCAATTACCGCAACCTCATAGTGAACCTACTAGCTCTTTGTCATCAGTATCAGGGACCTTCTGTTAAGTCAGCTTCCTCAACGATGGCCCCGTACGCATATCAGGAACCCCGACCCACAGGCTGGGAACCACTGACTTCGCTTTTGTCCGATGAGACTTGCGGCGAATTCCGATGCATGTCATTAAGGAGTCGTTAGGGGTTTAGTTCTCGGGGGTTAAGTGGGGCGTCTTGCTCTAGGATGCTTACGGGTTACGCGGCGGACATTGGTGTTCCGATCCCAGAACCTTTCCAGCGAGAAGCCAAACTACCCGCCCAACCCCCATCCCCTGTGTATTCTCCACCAAGTACACGAGAGATAACACACTCAGCAGGGAGCGCGTTTTGTGACGAGGATTTGTCCTCCGGATGATTATTTCGTGAGTCTTGTCTGTAACCTCGGCTGCCCAGCGCCGTCCCCGCCGTGGCTTTGACAGGAGCCACAAATCAGGTTATTTTTCCGTGGAGCTCCGCCAAGAGGTTCTCATAAGTTGTACCGTTGTGCGCGTTTTCCTTCGCCGTCCGTCGCCGAGAGATCATCCCGAAGGACGCCGACGTCAACCTCAATATGCGGAAACGAGAATTGATTGTTTATTCTTGTAGCCTTTATGAACCTGCTCATGCTATCTATCTATTCAGCACGCAGGGAACAAATGACCAAAATATGTTTTTGTCATTATCTCACGGAATAAATTAGATCAGTCAATTTCATTCAATATCGTTGTAGTAAAAAGGCATTGACTTTATCGACTGACGTAACCTTTTATGTATTTTTTGTCTAACCTACTAATATATGATCCACAATAATAATGTATTCATAATTATGAATAATAATGACCTAATAATAACAATAATATGATGATTATGTGTGTTTTTTTTTAACTAACTTCACGAACTAACTACTGTATTGTCAAAACTTTGAAACAAACAGCATAGTTATAATAATAGAACGGCTAATTGTGAGTGAAGTTTCTTTTATTGTGAAACAGGAAGAAAGATGCAGAGCGGTGAATATTGTATGATCATCACGTCCCTGTTTCTCTCCTTCCTGTTTCATCGTCTGCCCGCGCTTTTATTATTCATGTTCTCACTACAAAACTGTCTCTTTTTTAATTATTTTTTTGCTGCACATCAAAATGTCTGATGTCGTCGTCTGGCAACATGAACGGTAAAAGCGTGACAGATGCTTCACGCGGTTTCCCCGGCCGAGGCGCACACACACACACACACACACGCACGCACGCACACACACACACACACACACACACACGCACGCACACGCACGCGACGACCTTCCTCCCGAACGAGAGGTCTTAAAATACTCCGCTGCTACGACGCGCCCCGTTTTCAAAATAAGAGTCTTTCAAAATAGATTAAAAAAAGAAAGAGCGAGCGAAAACGTGCCCGCTGCCAGAGACCCGGGCCGGGGCCCAACGCTATCAGTCTGGAAAGGTTGGCGGACGTCGACGGTTCTGAAGTATCCAGTCCAAAGGAGCGAGAGAGTTCCACAAACCGCCGCTCCCCCCCCCCTCTCACCACCCCGGCTCCAGAAAGACAAACTCACTCTGTCCAAATGAATTTACTGTCGCCCCTGCTCGAACTAATCGGTATTTAATTAGACCTTCTTTCTCATCGCTAGAGTAACTGTAAGTAAATCTTGTGAGACAAGCACTTCACATAAATCACACGACTCGAACCCCATTGAGCTTAACCTCCCCCGCAAATACGCGCTCCCTCGAATTCCCCCTCGTTTTCCGGGGAGAGGAAATCAAATCATTCTGTTTGATTTTGATTCCGTTTTTGTTGTTTTCCGTCGTTCGCCACCGCTACGTGTTTGTCGCGCGCCTGCTGAACTATTTGCTACGGCTCATTAATGAGCAGATAGTGGTTATGGCTCAAAGATGCCGAGGTAGACCGCAGGCTTTGGTGATCGGGAACCCAGACGCCCCGTTTTTAGGTCTGAAAATCTGCCCGTAATGTCCGAGTGAAAATGCGTCACCGCCACCCTGAGTGATTAGTCGCGGATCGCTCGCGGTTATGAATAATTAGGCATGAATAATTAGGCAGTCCATTACAAAGAGTACATTTGTTGAAGGAGAGGCAGCAATATATCACTGTGGTACCTGAAGATAAGAATAGAGCTGTTTTCGAGCATTCATATTTCGAGACGAATAGAACGAGTTTCATAATTGCCAAGTTGTCTGCATAAGTCATTAAGGAGTAGTTAGGGGTTTAGTTCTCGGGGGTTAAGTGGGCGTCTTGCTCTGGGATGCTTACGGGTTACGCGGCGGACATTGGTGTTCCGATCCCGGAACCTTTCCAGCGAGAAGCCAAACTACCCATCCCAACCCCCCATCCCCTGTGTATTCTCCACCAAGTACGCAAGAGATAACACACTCAGCAGGGAGCCCGTTTTGTGACGAGGATTTGTCCTCCGGATGATTATTTTGTGAGTCTTGTCTGTAACCTCGGCTGCCCAGCGCCGTCCCGCCGTGGCTTTGACAGGAGCCACAAATCAGGTTATTTTTCCGTGGAGCTCCGCCAAGAGGTTCTCATAAGTTGTACCGTTGTGCGCGTTTTCCTTCGCCGTCCGTCGCCGAGAGATCATCCCGAAGGACGCCGACGTCAACCTCAATATGCGGAAACGAGAATTGATTGTTTTATTCTTGTAGCCTTTATGAACCTGCTCATGCTATCTATCTATTCAGCACGCAGGGAACAAATGACCAAAATATGTTTTTGTCATTATCTCACGGAATAAATTAGATCAGTCAATTTCATTCAATATCGTTGTAGTAAAAAGGCATTGACTTTATCGACTGACGTAACCTTTTATGTATTTTTTGTCTAACCTACTAATATATGATCCACAATAATAATGTATTCATAATTATGAATAATAATGACCTAATAATAACAATAATATGATGATTATGTGTGTTTTTTTTTAACTAACTTCACGAACTAACTACTGCATTGTCAAAACTTTGAAACAAACAGCATAGTTATAATAATAGAACGGCTAATTGTGAGTGAAGTTTCTTTTATTGTGAAACAGGAAGAAAGATGCAGAGCGGTGAATATTGTATGATCATCACGTCCCTGTTTCTCTCCTTCCTGTTTCATCGTCTGCCCGCGCTTTTATTATTCATGTTCTCACTACAAAACTGTCTCTTTTTTAATTATTTTTTTGCTGCACATCAAAATGTCTGATGTCGTCGTCTGGCAACATGAACGGTAAAAGCGTGACAGATGCTTCACGCGGTTTCCCCGGCCGAGGCGCACACACACACACACACACACGCACGCACGCACACACACGCGCACACACACACACACGCACGCACACGCACGCGACGACCTTCCTCCCGAACGAGAGGTCTTAAAATACGCGCCCCGTTTTCAAAATAAGAGTCTTTCAAAATAGATTAAAAAAAGAAAGAGCGAGCGAAAACGCGCCCGCTGCCAGAGACCCGGGCCGGGGCCCAATGCTATCGGTCTGGAAAGGTTGGCGGACGTCGACGGTTCTGAAGTATCCGGTCCAAAGGAGCGAGAGAGTTCCACAAACCGCCGCTCCCTCCCCCTCTCACCACCCCGGCTCCAGAAAGACAAACTCACTCTGTCCAAATGAATTTACTGTCGCCCCTGCTCGAACTAATCGGTATTTAATTAGACCGTCTTTCTCATCGCTAGAGTAACTGTAAGTAAATCTTGTGAGACAAGCACTTCACATAAATCACACGACTCGAACCCCATTGAGCTTAACCTCCCCCGCAAATACGCGCTCCCTCGAATTCCCCCTCGTTTTCGGGGGAGAGGAAATCTAATCATTCTGTTTGATTTTGATTCCGTTTTTGTTGTTTTCCGTCGTTCGCCGCCGCTACGTGTTTGTCGCGCGCCTGCTGAACTATTTGCTACGGCTCATTAATGAGCAGATAGTGGTTATGGCTCAAAGATGCCGAGGTAGACCGCAGGCTTTGGTGATCGGGAACCCAGACGCCCCGTTTTTAGGTCTGAAAATCTGCCCGTAATGTCCGAGTGAAAATGCGTCACCGCCACCCTGAGTGATTAGTCGCGGATCGCTCGCGGTTATGAATAATTAGGCATGAATAATTAGGCAGTCCATTAAAATATACACGACCTTTATGAGACCATTTAAACCTTTCTACATCATTTTCAAGGTCTAACAACAAATCGTCCATATTTTCAATCAAATAATCACAAAGGCAGACACACCACACCGACACCAACACACACTGATGACAAAACACACACATCAACCAGCGGTGAGTTGGCCATGTTGTGTGTGTGTGTGTGTGTGTGTGTGTGGGGGGTGTGTGTGTGTGTCTGGTGGTGTGTGGTGCTGGTGTGGGGGGGGGGGGGGGGGGGGGGGGCCGTGCGTGCACCTCATGGTGTAGAGCAGCGTCCCGTCGTCCTGCAGCCTCAGCAGCTTGTTGGGCGTGGTCATGATATTGCGCCACACTTTATGAGACCATTTAAACCTTTCTACATCATTTTCGTATTCTAAAAAGCACCATCAAATATATATATAGCTGATAGGTCAATCATCTCCCGTGACCCCATATGCAAATCAGGCAACCCCATGTGGGCTCCCGACCCGAAGGTTGGGGACCAAAAAAGCTCGACTATCCTGCCAACGTGCTTCTAGTAACTCTGACTGTTTTCACCACCAGGTGTGACCATGATCAGCCATTACAAACCACTTGAAGTGGGACTGTCCACCCGGATATATGATGGATAAATTGTACTCTCCCCCCCCCCCCCCCCCGCCCATCTACCAGTTGGTACAGTCCACTACGGTAGTAACCAGGGAGTCAATCCATCCGATCATACATCTATCCGTTTTGTGATGTCAGAAGTGGGGCACTCCCACATGTGATGTCACAAACGGACAGGTATCGGAAACGGCTCCTCGTAATGACTGACGGCCGGTGGTAAAACAGAGGCCCATTTAAATGAGGAAAAAAGTGAAGACACCCGAGTGAAGAATTGTTATATTTTAGTCTTGCTTTGTTTTGCACGTTTTGGATGAAAAGCGTCAAATAAATAAAATAGATTTCACTTGATCAGATCTCTTACCGAACACAGTGCGGGCGGGCACCGACTCTCTGTTCAGCCAGAAGGACACCTGGGACAGAATGACGGTCATGATGCAGGGCAGGTACGTCTGAATCACAAAATAACCGATTTTCCTCTTCAGATGGAAATACGTGGTCATCACTACGTACTCCCCTGTGGTGGGAGCAGAGAGGAGAGTGACAGTAAGTAAGCAAGAGAGAGCCATGGATGCAGAGCACGACAAAAAAATATTAATAAAGCTTCGTTCCACAGCGGCTTATTGAAATTAAGTTGGATTACGGCGAGTTCACGAGATACATTTGCTAATCAAGAGACAATATTCCTTTCCAAATAATGTATTTCTTTCTTAAACATGTTGGGGTACGTTGATTGTCTTGGAGGAAAATACATTTCAATCGCCCATGTGAGAATGTTACGTATTTCCCTGCCAACCCGTGTTATTTCCCCCGTCCATATTTATTGTGCATGTCTTCCGTTCAGCGCGGTCCAATCATGTAATCGTGAAAGACAATCAACTCCAATGTTAAAACTGTCCACTGAAATGTCTCGTCTGGGACTGATAAAGCGTCATTCATTTCATCGTATTTGTTGTTACCTTAACGTTGCCTTGTGTGTCTGTTTGTTGTCCACATAAAACTCTATTCGTCTAAAACCCGACTTTCTGTTTCGCGTCATTTAGATTCATATTTTGACCCCGGGGATCGCCCGGCGAAGTCTCTGCATTTAAACTCCTCATCGGCGCCCCCCCTCCCCGCTGCTCTCACCCCATCAGCATCTCCAACAAACCGCTCCGTTTAGATGCTCCGAGACGCCTTGTTATGCTAACGGAACTCACCTTTCACCTTCCCCGGCTCAGGAACACAGGGCTGGGAGGTGAGATGGGGCGAGCGGGGCGAGCGGGGGGAGAGCAGCAGGTTGCTGGTGATTCAATAAGAAACCTATTTTCTTGCCTTCTGCATCTGGACTGGAAACAATCAGTCTGTGGGCTGATGCCCCTCTGCCTCCATTGATTTTCTAGAGAGAGAGAGAGAGAGAGAGAGAGAGAGAGAGAGAGAGAGAGAGAGAGAGAGTGTGTTTTTGTATGTGTGTCTGTCTGCCCTGTGAATGAGTATGTGTCTGTGTGTGAGTGTGTGTGTGTGTGTGTGTGTGTGTGTGTGTGTGTGTGTGTTTGTGTGTGTGTGTGTGTGTGTGTGTGTATACATGTCTGCACACACACACATTCCCTCTGTCTATTGACAAATGCATCTGGCTGTGTGTGCTGGTGTGTGGTTGCATGGTTGTGTGTGTGTGTGTGTGTGTCTCTTGATGAATGTCTGTGTGTGTGTGTGTGTGTGTGTGTGTGTGTGTGTTTGTGTGTGTGTGTGTGTGTGTTTGTGTGTGTGTGTGTGTGAGGTGTGTGTGTGTGTGTGTGTGTGTGGTGTGTGGTGTGTTGTGTGTTGTGTGTGTGTGTGTGTGTGTGTGTGTGTGTGAGAGAGATGGTGTGTGTGTGTGTGTGTGTGTGTGTGTGTTTTGCGGTGTGTGTGTGTGTTTGTGTGTGTGTGTGTGTGGTGTATGTGTTGTGTGTGTGTGTGTGTGTGTGTGTGTGAGAGAGGGTGAGAGTGTGTGTGTGTGTGTGTGTGTGTGTGTGTGTGTGAGATCATCACACACTGGCTGTGTCAACCCTGCTCCCTAATTTAGCTTCAACTATGAAGTCAAAACACACACACGCGCGCACACACATACACACACACACGCACACACACACACACAACATGCACAAAGAGAGCCTACTCTAAGTAGTTACCGGGGTGACGTCAGAGGACTATAGCGAGAGTACAAATCACTCTTGCACGAGAACATTTTGGCGGATAGATAATATTATAATTATAGTAACCTGAAATAATACTCTGTCCCCATTATAATACATAATGTATGACGGTTTGATGCCTAGTAAGACACAGCAGGTGAGAGGCTTCTTTTCCGGTATAAATCTTCTATAACATTTAAGGAAACCCTGTTGAGCGCCGCTCGCTTGCAGTATGCAGCTTTTGGCCCCCCAGGCGTATTATCTCCGGCCCATTTTTCTTGGGTCGGCAGGTCATGCTAAGGTGGTTTTCTCAAGCGGTAGGTGGGCTCGCTGTGTTGGAGTAATTACCTTGAATAATTGCCGGGTAACTGTGCGGCCAAATCAGAAAATGGGTATGGTTTCGGTAAGGTAGAGATGTGATGATCGGTGCGAGGGGTTGGGAGAGTCGGGCTTGCGGACGCAGGGTGCATGGAGGTACGGGAGGGTCCCGGGGGGGGGGAATTTACCAATGGCAGATAAACGGGTGAGGAAGGTTCCAGACCAAAATCATCGATCCCATTTTAGCGGAGAGACTCAAGAAAGGTCGGCAGCGTGGATAGGTGGCTGGCAGCATGGGCGGAATCCACCGCTGCGCTTGCAGATGACCAGCTCCCCCCCCCCAAGCCAGTGATCCGTCCAGAGTACCAGTCACGTGCCTACTCGGGTGACCCTGAGGGGCGGAGAAGTCCAGTCCAATCCTTTACCTGCCAAGTCCCGAAGCCTGGGACGCTGGAGAATGTATAGACAATTTGTCCTTGGTGCTGTAACCCAGTGCTGCTACGTGTCCTGCACCCC
>PIJE02000018.1:1312048-1330061 GCA_002895965.2 Coryphaenoides rupestris
GGGTGGGATTCGAGAGATGGAGAGGGAGGGGGAGAGGAGGAGAGAGAGACGGAGTGAAGGACATCGTGAAAGAGAGAGTAATAGAGAGACAGAGCGAGACAGGCAGAGAGAGAGAGAGAGAGAGAGAGAGACAGTGAGACGGAGAGGAAAGATGAAGATGAGTCAGTTGCTAGAACAACTCCGCAAAGAGCTGCGAAAGCATCTTTATTTCAAATCAATGTAGAACTTTCGTCGTCGCGTGCCTTCTGATGTGCAAAGGTACACCTTCGGTCCTTCGAGACACAACAAGTATCCCATAAAAAAAGAGGAAAACACATTTTAATGGACTTCTTAAATCAGAGGCGGCCACGCTCTGAGCGAAAGTCATTGTGTCACCGTGAATCACAGAGGGATGGCCCCGCCCCCCTCCCCCCCGCCCCAACCTCCTCTCTCCCCATCACATCTATTGAACTCCACAAGAGGCACAATGTACTCCTCCAGCCAACATGGAAGAATGTCAATAAGGAGGAGTCTTGGAACAGCAGAACATTGACCTGGGGCGGCCCATTACTGTCCTACAGACACAGTAATCACAGAGACATCCAATCTGTCTTCACCTCGCCGCGGCTATAGGCTCCCAAATGGATAGCCCTCCGCGGCGGAGAGACAAAGCGATAGCAGGAACGTTGCTAATTAAAGAAAAAATAAGTCTCTCCTTTACTCCCCCTCTCTTCTCTTCCTACAGATATTCTGCCTCTTTAATTGCCTTTCTCTCCCGTGGCCAATTCTTCACTTTTATCGTCCTTTTTCTTCTTTCCCCCCCCCCCGTCTCGTTTCGGGACCCTCGCTCCTTGCCTGGCGTTTAGCGGACCCCAGAAGCGGTATTAACCGGATCCCCTTTCATCTAAAGTGATTGAATCACATGGAGATTAGCCATAAAGCTGATGTCCTGTGCCATCAAAGAACTGCGCGCGGCTGCAAAGCCAGCGGCGTACATGCATGGGAGGCGCCGGCTAAATGCGGCGTTAGCTTGACGTTCCTGAGATGCATCGTTTTGTGTTTTATTGACATCTTACCGCATAAAGTACTCCTGGGCTACCATGCTAGGAGAGGACATTTATGTATTTTGTCCTGAAATGGTTATCGGGTGAAAGACATTGCTGAGGACTGTTTTAAAGTCTTTGTTTTCCTTGGTGTAACCCGACGGCATTATCATGGGTCACCTATTTGGGTCTAATTTCATTATAAACACCATCAGCCAAAATCAGCAAATGATGAAATTGTCACGACGGTCTTGCCGTTCACATCCATCTGTATTCAGCCTGCAGCCTCTCAGAACAAAGCACTGCTGTGAGTGCAGTCCAATTCAATTCTAATAATTCAATAATTGTGATCCAATATATTTACAGTATATCTAAATAAAGCGCGTGCGCTATATAGAAGACACCAAGGAGCACTTATTGGATGTAATTACTTGGAAGTTGATGAATTTAGCTTTGTTCTGTGCTTTGTTGTTTGAGTCTTTCCTTTTGACTGCGTGGATGAGTAAGTTAAGCTAATTAAGAGTTTTTTTTCCTTATTAAAACGTGGCATTAATTACGACGATATTTTATGCTCTCATTTCAGAAAATAGTGCCTTGTGGTGCATTCAGTCGTACTAACTTGGGACAAACTGCTATTTGGGGAAGTAAACTGCAAGCAAATACTGTTTAATATCATATTTCTGCTGTGTTCTGACTTTGACCAGACAAACACAACACTCCCACACCCTCTGCCATATTTAAATGAGAACCACAAGATCACGCCGGCCCAGAACACGTCCGCCGAGACCCAGCCCCCCCCGGAGTCAGGCTCGGGGGGGGACTGTTTGCAGCCCAGATGTGAGCTGTGAGGGGCAGTGGAAGTTATTCGCAACCTTTCGGGGGGGAAACCGTGACAACCGAACGCATTCTAAATGCCACCTGGGTGGGTAATGGGATGCAGAATTAAAAATAATGGCTCGAGTCGTCCCTGATTCTCGAAGGGTTTCTCCGCCCCACCTCGCCAGCGTGGCTGTTGGGTGAATCAGGGCTATGGGCGAGGGGCGAGGCGGCTCCCTCGGCAGCCCTATACCTGCGCCATCACCGCCACTTCCACTGCCAAGTGGAAAAAAGAAGATGGATACGGGAATGATGTTCATTATTTGTACGACTGTCAAAACATAATTCTTCTTTGCTGAATACAAGTTGGGTCTCGGTCTCTTCCCAGTTCTTATGTACGGCGATTGTTGGACAATAGTCAAAGAGTTGTCCTGATGAGTTCCCTGAACCTGTCCATGAACCAAGGGACTCTGAGGGAGAATATGGAAGAATATGTACAGTATACAATAAGGAACTCCCTGTCCCTATCTGTGAGACATGTTATGTAGTGCGATGCTCTTGTTTGTGTTTCCAAGTTAACTCTCTCTTGCGTCTCTTGTCTCATTCCATCGTGTTACCGCTCAGCTCCTATAGGACTCGCCCCCATAAGGCGGCGGCATTCGCATTTCAAGACTGCTCTTCTTGCGCCGTGTATTGTGTGTGCAGCCGAGACGAGATATAACTCCGGTGTTGTTCTGTGCTACAAGGTCTATTGTAGGTGTTATAAGTTACGTGCATCTGCCTTCATCTGCGCCTTCAGTTCTATGACTGACAGTAGTTCCAAGCATCCGCTGCCTACTTAATTACTTGATGACGTCATTATAATTGTGTTTGTAAAGGGTCACTATTTGGCTGGTCGTGTTGATGAGCCGTTTCAAAATCCATCCCTTTGTGACATCACAAGTTTACTGGTGGACTGTATCAACTGGTAGACTGGAGTTGGCCGTGTTTCGCTGCGTCGTTGCGCGTTACAGGAAATGAGATGAAAACGGGGTCCAGTTTATCGGTGAAAGCGGCGGCACGGACGCCGCTGAGTAACGGCAGCGTTGCCAGCCAGCGAGGAGAGCGAGGAGAGGGAGGAGAGCGCGAGGAGAACGGAGGCCAGCCGCGACCGAGCAGCCAGGGGTCAGCTCATCGGAACCTCGGGACCCGGTGGCGCCTCGGGGACAGAATGACTGATTCTCCTATGAGAAGGGAGCCAGCAAACTATCGCTCCAACAGACTCCCTAATGAAACCCGGAGAGCAGGGTGGTGGTGGTGGGGGAGGGGGGGGCCTAGAGTTGTACTATCTAACCTCCACCCCCCCAGGGGAACAAGAATAGGAAGTGACACTTCATTTAAACTCATCTTAATAAGACATTCACATCACCTGAATGACTTCATAACTATCTGGCCCAGCCATGAATAGTAATCTCATCCTCATTCACCATGTAATTAGATAGCTTATGCTATAATTATGTGCAACTTCCGTGTGCTGATTTTGAGGCAGGTTTCTTGAATCTGTCAATGTTGCTCTGATCCATGACGGACATTTTGATATTCTTCCTTGATGTAAAATTAATTAATTAATAAAACAAAAGAGTTGCTTCTTCTAATGATCTTTGCGTAGCATAACAGCCAGGGGTAGTGTCGTTACTGTGATGGGCTACTCCTAAATGAAAGGTACTCGGTTCGATATCCAATGTCCGCAGCCTGTAGGCGTCCCTTCTTGAGAAAGACCCGACTGGCTCATTAATAATGTATCTGAAATCACTGCAGCTCGCTTTGGAATCTGTATATATAGTAGCTCTGTATATTGTTTTTACAAACAGTTCAACAGTCCTAACAGTGCAATGATCTATCAAGTTAAAGTTTTCTTTTCTTTTCTGGGAGTCAACTTACCAGGATAATACATTTTCAAAAGGCGGCGAAAACACAAGGAGGAAATCAAAGAAGCGTTTGAGCCCCAGATACGATCAGTGGCTTCCTTGGAAAGTAACGGCTTTGCAGCCGCTTCCCGTCACAGAGGAACAAGCGGAAGGCGCGCAGAACAATCCGAAGTCGTGGCTGTCAGATGAAAACAAAGAGATGAGAACTCAAATATCAAAGCAGCGGCAGTCGAGTACAACCGCGGTCCCCGAGTAAAGTATCGCAGTGGAGGCGCGCCGCGGGACCGGCGAGGGGCTGAGGGCAACGCATCACAAGCAGCAAGCGCCGCCAAGACCGTCTGCGGATGGAACTGGAAGCTCGGGAACCCAATGCGTTTGGAAGCATTTATATGCGGGTCGTGTGCCGGCGACGTGAGCTGCTTCGCTAGACGAGAGGACGGGCGGCCTCCAGTGTGTAGTAGTCTCAACTTGTTCTACACCACAAAAAATTATGAGATTAAATATTTGTTGAATGGGTTTAAATGTTGTCCAGGGTATATCGTTCCTGAGCAATATATGAGTTATGAGACCAGAGATAGAAGTACGTCTCTTCCAAGCTTAGTTTTTTTTTAAAGATTCGCTCCAGTATTAATACTGATAATGTGTATTAATAGTGTAATGGTGAACGTGTAATATTAGTTCAAAGGAAAACATTTGCGGTGTGGTGTGTGGATGAAGGGGTACTTGAGCCCCGTACTAATGAGGCTGCGGGGGAGCGTAATGGAAAATTAGAACTTAGGTCACTCCGTTGCATGAGAACGTGTAAGTCGGTGCTACCTTTGTCTTCGTAGCTCTACGGGGACTCATGGAGACCCGACCAGCCACAGCGGGCCCTTTGGGTCTCTTGGATCACCTGTATGTCTCAAATCCAACCCATATAGTGAAGCCCCTCCCGAGAGTAGCTCAGGGAGAAACGGACCGGAGTTATCGTACATGCGTCGCGGATGCTCTTGTTCTCCTGTTTGTGCAGAATAAATCTTGGTGGTGGTGGTGGTTTGTCGACGACATGCGAATTTGATCTCACTAAATTAGCGCTGCAGTCCTGGACGTTTAAATTTAATGGAGACCAGGGTTAGGGGCGAGGGTGTTTGGGGACGCCGAACCGAAAGGTTCTTGGTTCATCTGAAATGCCTACCTGCAGGCATTCACTGAGGCAAGAGTGCTAACCGCCCCCCCCTCCCACCCCCCCCCCCGCCCCCCCCCGACCCGTCCCTAATGACATGCATCTGAAAGAAGGAAGGAAAGGAAGTAAAGAATCCATCTAAATCAAGAGATTAATGTAAATCACAACGATGAGTACATATATTGAAGTCGACACAGCTTTCTTGGCTGCTTCCCAAACATCAACTTGATAAGAGACAAGCGGCTCCTTCGTCTCGTCGTCATGGGACGCGTGTTGGAAGTGTTTCAGCCGAGTTCCCCTCTGTCAGAGTCAGCGCCACAGTTCCCATCCCTCTGACGGAAACGCATGTTGCCCTTTTTTTCCCTTTCAGGACGCGCCTGAATAAAAAAATGATGTGAGGAACAGGAACCAGACACCACCTATTCTTTTTAAATGACACTCAACGGCTGCCCGTATATAAAAAAAAGCGAAACGGCCATACAAACAAACGCACAAATAAACATCGACCACCACTCGGAAAAATATTTCTTCCCCTCCCACGGGAACTGCAGTGAATACAGAGCAGGGGTACAGGTTAGGACTCTGTTGAAGGATGCTTATCAGGTACAGATCTTTGGGGGATCGAACCAGAATCTTTTTCACCTGGGAATCAAATAAACTAACCACTAGATTATCTGCTCCTGAAACACACATGGCTTGGGCCCAGTTCAACGAGCAGGTTAGGATACGTTTAGGCTAAGTCCACGGAAGTGCTCAGAGGTCTGGTTCTGGTTTGCTACGGTTAGGAATCCCCCGAGTTGCCATGGTAACTGAACTGAGATTAGCCTAAGCTTGGATCCTGAGACCATTTTCCCCCCATCCTCTGACTTAACATATCCAGTTAACCCGATAACTCAGGCTTGTTGAAATAGGGCCCCAGGTATCTAGTTTTGCGATCCGTATCAAATATGACTCCTCTCTGTAAATTAATCGCGGATAATTGGGATTTCGGAAAATGTTAATAGTTATTCGGCTAATCAGCCAGAGTTGATGAATGCTTTACTTTTGCTTGTTTTGTTAATGACTTTGTCTGATGTTTGTTCCTTCTGCTGGTGTTACCCAGCCAGGGAGCGTCACCTGTGTTAAGATTCAAGGGGTGTACGTAAAAGTTCCCCTTTTTACTACGTAGGTTTGTATTATCTCCTGCCTCCTGTACCGGGTCCACCTCCTCCACCTCCGCCGGGCTGGAGATTGGTTTTACGCTCCAACAACTTGCCGGCACGTTCCAGAAACAACAAAAACGAAAAAAACGACACAAAGTCAAAGCGACGCAGGCGCCGCAGTTCGCCCCGTTACTGCATCCACGCGAGGCGGTGGCGGCGAAGCGCTCAAAAATATAAATAATATACAACAACCCGTCGTCCCAAAGATCCACCAAAGCGAATTAACTCAATAACGTTGAGAGCAAATAAAAAAAAAATGTCGACACGGATGACCGGGGTTACAGTCGGGGGGGGGGGGGGGGGGGGGGGGGGGGGGCGACCACAAGAACAACGGCGGAATCGCGGGCAACAACACAAACGTAATTGCAACGGGAATTGTGTAATTGGCGACGCCTCCATACGACGCTGTACGGAGAACACGCTGGTTTTACATGCGAGGGGCCGCAGTCCGACTCAGCGGCGAGAGCAGGTAGTGGTTCGCTTAAATTATTGAAATCCCCGGGAAAATATTTATGAGGGAGTCACAGCGGCGCAGTGTGAATTCGAGCCGCACTTTAATGGCGCGTAACTAAGGCAACAAACGGTATGGGGTTTCGGTACGCGCCGGGGAAAAAGACCCATCATCCCCGCGCTCGCGCCCTCCGACGTGAGTCATAACGCGCAACAATGGCGCGCCGTGGACCTGAATGGAGGAAAAATAAGCAGTTTATTCTGATTATAATGTTTTTGGGTTTTTGAGGACATCAAATGACTTCTCCAGAGAGCTACCAGGAGCTCCAGGAAAATCATTTTAATTTCAACCGACCACCCCCCCTCCGCCTCCCTCGATGGCCTACTTTGTTCTCCGTTAAAAAAGGACTTAGTTCTGTATCCCGTAGAGAGGACAACGTAATAGATGTAAAATGCTGCCGTTTCTATTCTATTTATACAAAAAGGACGGTCAGAATGTGGAAGGGGACCGCGAGGCTAATTGTAAAGCTTACATGCTAGCTGTTGCCATTCTGTATTCCCTCGTCGGGACAAGGGCAGAATTCATCTTCAAATTAATGTAAATCATATTGTTGGGACATACTGCTTGTATATATATATATACTGTATATAAGAGGAATGCTATTCCTAACGAGTGGTGATTGTAATGATTGTAAATAATACTGTCGTACCACTACTGTCATAGACTGTAACCATGGAAACAAACCAACTCCAATTCCACACACACACACACACACACACACAGACACACACAGAGAGACACACAGAGACACACACACACAGAGACACACACAGAGACACACACAGACACACACACACACAGACACACACAGACCACACACCACCACACAACGCACACACACAGAGACACACACAGAGACACACACACACACAGAGAGAGACACACACACACATGGAGAGAATGGAGGGAACTTTTTCTCTTGGTAATGGCGGTGGTCAGGGGCGGGGTGGCAGCTTTGACAAACTGGGGCTCACATTGGCCGTCTGGCTGTCCCCCCCCCCCCCCCCCCCCCCTCTCCCCCACCCCCCGTGGGGAGCGGGAGGACATTTTGGGGGCGAGCGGAGATGGGGGAACACAGGAAGATAAAATAATAATTATATATATATATATATAAACACATTGTATATCAGTGTATATGGGTGTTTACACATATACCCTTCACAATCTTCCTTCTGGCTGGGAATTACTGCTGAAATTATATCACAATATGTTTTCATTGGTAAACTGGTTGTAATTATTACTAGCCTATGGGTTATGCTCAGTGTTATGCTGTGAGTTGGATATATAAAAATCATTAAAATCATGTTTACCCATGCAGGTAATGAATGTCTTTACATCTGCATCGTTAACCCCCCCCCCCCCGTAATATAACGGCATATTGATTTATATTAAATACAATAACATTAATCTGGGGAGAGCGTAGATAAATGCAAATGCCTCAGTCCTACAACACAGCAGAACGAATCGCATCCTCTCCGCCCGCCCCTCGTTCTGTTGGAAGACTCAACTACACCAACGGAGACACGAACCGCTGAAATATATCCTCCGATTAGCGGTTATCGTTACGCCGTAATGACTCGAGATGCCGCGCTCTTCGTAATCGATGAAGATATCACCGCGGCAATACAGTTGGAACGGCCGTCCGATCCATACAATGTGCTGACACGTCCAGATTTATACTCCTATTTATCAGAAGCAAACAGCCTCTTTGCGTTTCCGTATAACGCTTACCTCAAGCCTTTTTCCCCAGCCGTCCCCCACTCGCCTACAGAATTATTTGAAGAATTATATGAGTGTTTAAAGAGTAGCTTCCCCCTCCCCCCCCCCCGCACCCCAGTGGGATTGTATTTCTCTGAATCCACCACGTCTGCGGTGTACAAACGGCAAGGCAATCAAACTTGGTGCAGGTCGTCCAGAGAGAATGATTTTAAATGAGTTTAAAGGTGCTGCAGTTAAGATGTAAGAGCTGTAATTTGCGTGTAATTTGTCAGAAAATGCCACAGCCATTTGTCAGCTCTATCAGTGAGTGAAATGCTCTGTGAAATGTCTGCTTCTGGTTGACTGCGCCACCCGCCTCTGTGCGAGACAATTTAGGCTTGAGAATCATTTCTGACCTATCAAGGCATCTCTTCCCTGAATGGTTGGGGCTCAGGGCGTCCATCTTGCCTGTCAATCATGTCTGCGTGCACACACATCGCTAGCACCGGCACCAGGTGCGTGGACGCAACGCTCCTCAATGGCGGAGTGGGTGGGGGTGGACGATATGAGATCGTATTTTTATTATTCCCAGGTGGGAAATCCGGTAGACACAGCAGAAAGCACAGGACAGTAAAAAATATACAAGTAAGAAATACAACCGATATACAGAAAATGGGGAGAGAGAGAGAGAGAGAGAGAGAGAGAGAGAGAGAGAGAGAGAGAGAAAGAGAGAGAGAGGACTCACCATGTCTGTGTCGGACACCGGCCCAAAACTGGTGACGTAGATGTTGGTCCTCACCTCCGTCACACTCTCTGAAGGCACCAGGAGACAGAGGAACAACGGAAGGGGTTGGGGGTCCGAAAGGAACGACAAAACAACAACAACAAGAGTTCAGTTTTCAAACTCAAACATAGAACAGAACAAAAACAGACACAAGAGAAACAGACACAAGGCAGCACCACTGCACTCGGGGATGAAGGGGAATTATTTAAATGGTTTCATAAGGTTGCCATGTTGAATGAAATGTAGCTGTAGGACTTGGTAGCGCTTGTCTTCTTCTCTCCAATTTCCTAAAGGGAAGTACAGATCTCTCATCCAAGACACGTGAGCTGGCGGCGGGGGAACGTGATTTCAATAGAGACCATCTCCAACGTCTCGACGCCAGAGGAGATACAAAGGCCACACAATTGCATTTATGTTTGGTTTGGGTGTACGAGTCGGGTTACACCCCAAACGTAGCTGTAAACAAATGTGCATTCATTTGGACGTGTAATACGTTGGCTAACGTAAATGCAAATTAAATGCGTGACATCAATAATTATAGAGAGGGGGGGGGGGGGGGGGCAGAGAATTAAAGCGACTGAATTTACTGTAAGTGCGGACCGACCGACCGACCGAATTTTCCAACACAGCACAACCGACTGAACTGAACGAGTTGGACTTCCTCTTGTTCTCATTGGTCACATTATGTTGACAGTACATCGACAACCACAACAACAACAACAACAACAACAACAACAACAACAACAACAACAACAACAACAAAGGTCGCGGATCAGTTGAGTGTGGCTTTCGGACAGCGGTGAAGGACTTTTGCGTGTAGACTGATGGATCATCCTCAAACAAACGAGAACACAGAGTAAAAAAAAAAAAGAGACCCATCAAACCCACACATCTTGAAGGTCTTCCCAGTCCCCAGAGGGACAGAGTGGGGGGGGGGGGGGACGCCATTTCACTTGATATGAATTTCACAGGAACAACTCTTCTTCATGTTGTATTTTTTTCTAGTCTCACGATGGCGGTCACGACTGCAGCGACACGTGACAAACGGGGCCGGCGCAGCGGTGGGGTCGTCTCCGCGGCGACGTGGTGGGGGGGCGGCCGGCTGTCGCCAATTAGAGCTCTCCCATTGGCCGGCCCGGTCGGAGGACCCTATACACGCTCATGTGTGAGCGCCGGGCGTCTGCTTAATATAGAATGGCTGTTATCGTCAATGTGTCGGTAGAATCTCCTGCCTCTCATGGAATTATGTATGTTAACAATATACAGGTTGGAGTATCTTTCTGTAAAATCGCTTTCTGAAAAGGCTTCTAGCTATTTTTTGAAAGCCCCCTTCCCCAATATAAGTTGCATTAGTATCGGTATTGTTGTTGCGGCCTAAATGCTGCAATTTAATTTGTGACAATTAATAAATGCACAGGTTGAGGAAAAGTATCTTTTTGGTAAAATAGCTATCTAGCGATATAAAACCACAATAAACTCCATAACAAATAAAGCTAAACGAGTACTCTTAGAGCAGTTAATGCGAAAATTAATATTTAATCTGCCAACAAGGGATCTGCTTATTAAAGGGATATTAATACTGCAGTAGGTCAATAAAACATGAGTGTATACGGGAACCACTAATTACAAGGAATTGAGATTAATTCTGTGATTTAAGTCGACTGGGGAAAGCAAAACAAGAACAAAATATTTATTGAGCTCTGGACGATACATTAAATAGATTTGAATATGAACTTTAGGCCTATTTAGCTGAATTAGTTCGAGTTTTCTTCTTTACAATACTTTGTAGAATAGCTAAATCATTTCACATTTGATGTATGATGTAGAAATTAGAAATTCGATTTACCCAAACAGATAATAAAAAAGAATCGATTGTTTCCCTGTCGTACAGGTCGACGCTCCAGCAAAATAGGGTCTCTTGTAACCTCTAACCTTCGCATTGGTTCACAGAAAAATCATCGTCAGCGAAAAAAAAACCGAATAAGAGAACGCTGTCTTTATTCGTCCACCTCCCACCACATTGTGCGCTAGGCTAGCCCTGTGTCTTCGGGCACAACAAAACTATTCCGCATTGCGTTATGAAACACGACTAAACGCACAAAATTCACGACAACCCTTCTTTGAAAAAAAAAAACGACCGGAAAATGCAATCGAGCGCCAAACGAAAAAGCACAACGCAAAAGAAGTGTGTGAGAGAACGCATGTGTTTCGGTTGGCGTCTGTGGACCGCAACCATCAGCCGACGTTAACCAATGGCGTCAGCACACATCAGTCATCGCACTTCGCCGGCAAAGTACGCGAACAGAAACCACGTCTCGGTGAGGGACGGGGAAAATACATTGCACGGAAAAAACCCCCCGAAAACTAAAGGAGCTGCAAAAAAAAAAAACTTGTTATGCTTGTGAGTAGAAATGTATTATTCATCTAAAGTGGTTGCTCCAGATATGTGTCCTATACTACTGGGAGACGTCGGGAATATTTTGATTTAGCAGTCAAATCAGCGCATTGCAATATTTACCGTGGAATGAATATGCTATGCTGGGCGGTAATGAACACACCGGCGATTATTGCCGTGCCGAGGTGGCGCAGTTGTGGCGGGCAACAAAAAAAAAAGGTCGTTACGGGTGCCGGGGAGCGCGTGTGTGTGTGTGTGTGTGTGTCGACACGAAACGTTGATATGGAGTCATGTGTGTGTGTGTGTTGAATATAGTCCCTGTAATGTTGGGGCGAATTAGCTCCAGTGGGAAACATGATTCAAGCCAGGAGGGAAAGGAGGATGAGAGGGTGGTGGTGGTGGTGGTGGTGTTGGTGGTGTTGGTGGTGGGGCGGTGGGGAGGCGTCGCTGCTCAGAGAGAGAGAGCTGATAAGATGGCAGACGTATGCCACTTTGAACCTTCCTTTAATCGATCTAGGCCGCGCCCCCGTTATTTACGACGCCTCACATATCCAGTGTTTGCGGGAAGGAGACCTTTCAGGACTGTGAAACCAGAACACCGAATAAGAGAGAGAGAGAGAGAGAGAGAGTTAGTGCGTCGATGGAAGGCGCAACAAAGGACGGGAAACGGCAGTTTGCTCTTTGGCTGTTTTTTTTTACGCACGATGAAGCACAAAATGTGAGTTCACTTAAAAACAGCCGAGGCAGCAAACGCTCGCTGATAAAAATGAAGTCGACGGCTAGATTTGTAGCTGTGGTACGGCGGGGAGGTTTAACTTCCACTTAAGGTTTGTTAGATGGATAGTGTATGAGAAGCATCAACTCAAGAGACAGCTCTGCTTTTCAAGATGACCTCCGATGACAAACGAGACCTCGGCGGTAAAAATAGCCCCGCTTGATGTTTTATGACTCGCAGAACACAGCTTGCCCTCCCCGAGTTAAATGACGAGGAAATGAGGAAACGATTGGGTCTTCAATGTTTTGCTTCATAAAAACTACAAGCTGTGAAATGCTTGTAAATTGATGATTTACTGAATATGTTTTTGTATTTAGAAGTGACGCATGCAAGCAAAAACAATAAAAAAATGGAGGGAACATTTGGGCAGAGGATGCTGTCGGTATCATAATGACAATATCATGATGAATAATTATAGTCACAATTTTAGTCGATAGGGAGATGGGTATTTTACGAAGCCCTGCCAGTAAAAAAATTGGATAATCAAAAACAGTAGTGTCTCAAAATGCATTGCAATTGGATGACTGAGTGACGAACAGAACTAAATTGCCATTTATGCTCCAAACTGTAATCCAAACTGCAGGACGGCCGAGTGGTCACACTTTAAGTGGCGGGTTTATTCTTGGAAATGAAAAGCACAGAAAGAAAAGACCGTTAATAGTCTCTATGTCTTTGGTTTGGGTGATTCGGTGTGAAAACACATCAGCAAAACAAAACGAATGCCAGCTGATGCATTCAAATTGATGGATCATTGGGCCGCGGTCTAACTCCGCCAGGAGATCAATGGATCATTGAGCTGCGGTCTAACTCTGCCTGCAGATCGATGCCAAGGTCACCAACTTCTGAAAACAGCTGCCAAACGACAGACTTCTTTTATTGATTAATTTCAAATCAAAACTGCTGCCACTACCAAAGCTGCTACTACTGCTGCTACAGTTATTACTATTACAATTACTATTCCTACAACAGTTTATTACTATTAACCACTGCTACTTGACACTAAATTGTCCAAAAGTTTGCATTAAAAGTTAAATATATGGCAAAAGTTGTATTCCGATAGAGTAGAGTGCTACGCTATCAGAGTGCCTGTTCATTGGACACCTGTCTCAGACGCTGACATCTGATTGGTTCACCGAAACAGGCTGAAAGATAATTAACGGGACGTCTAGCTCAGCCTCTGAATTCCGATTGGCTCACTAGACCCGGCGGTTTGACCGGAAGCATGGCTCACCTCCGAGGCCGGGGCGGAGCCTGTTGTCGTAGCCGTCCAGCAGTCTGTCCAGGATGCGGGTGAAGATGGTGATGTTGTCTTTGCTGTCATCGGGAAGAGGCTCTCGATGTCCCGCCACTGCACTGCAATGACAAAAAGGCTGAATGTTACACACCGTGTCACACAGTCATAGTATTTATTATTTCTAATCTTGAGTTGATCTTCATCATTAAGTTGATTGATTAAATATGCATCATATATTGTTACGCTAACGAGGCTGACCGCAGGGCCAACGACACCAAAACATACGTGTAACGTGCTTGAGGACGCATGCGACACGAAAGAAACGCGGTCGTACTTATTTTCCGGTAATACTCAAGCGAAACGACGACTGGCAGCCTGGAATAAAAGGCAAATTATGTCTCTATAATAAGCATAGCCTTAAGAATTCTTTAACAGAGTAGTTCCTTCTAATTTTAGCCGTTTCTGGAAATTATTTCCTCTTTTTGAAGGAAGAGGAATCACATGCGCAGACAGCGGTGTGTTCGTGACGAGCCGGCGATGTCCCCTGCAGAGCAACACAAGGCCCCAGATTAAGGGATAACATAGTGCACTGCTCACCAGCTAATGAGAATTATCTTTAATTAAACTCAGATCCTCCAAGGGCCCGAGTGGTATTATCCAACCGACCTGTATCAACATCTACTCCGGGCTTTAGCTTTCCCATGTGTAGCATAGCGAAGCTAACAGAACAGCTAGCATGGAGGATAGGGATAATAGATAGCGAGTGCAGTGGTCAGTCCAGGTAATATCCATTACCATCGGCTAATCAAATTAATGTTCCCTTCCTAAGGGGGGGGGGGGGGGGTGACAGGAAAGACACTATGAAGGGCAGAATGTTATAATATCATATATTTTCAATTAGCACATGTCTATGTTAATGTTAATTTGTAAAAGGGGTTTGTGTATTGGCCCTCTCTCCTTATTCAAAACATCTCATTTAGTTCTGAGCTTTGCTTCAATTGTGTGCAGTTTTTGATATTTTCAGTGCAACACTCTTTTGTATTGTCCTGTACTTGTGGATCAAAGCAACTCAAAACTATGAAATATTGCCTCTTACGCTTATTGTGGTCGATCCCGTGACCCACTTAGCCCTTGCTACCCAACCCAATTTGAAAACCACTTCCTTAAAGCTGCACACCACACACACACACACACACACACACACACACACACACACACACACACACACATACACACACACACACACACACCACACACACACACACACACACACACACCACACACACACATGCACGCACACGGGCAACACACACACACATACACACACATACACACGTTGTGTGATTGTTGTCTCGTTCGCCCCACTATTCCCTAACTACTGAATCAATTATTTTTGGTTTGTTTGTATTCTTTCCAATGAGTCGACTCATAAATCCATAGTTCTATGATGTGTTCCGCATCTGTTTTCTGTGGCTGAGAAGCATTAAATTATGATGAGCACAACACAACATTACATTAAATGACTTCCTATTTACCATTAACTATATTGTTATCATGTCCAATTGCCTCAATGGTTCAATTCCCCTGTTAACATTTAAATTGAAATCAAATTACTCAAAACACAGACAGTTGGTATAAACGTAAAAGGAAAAGTAATCCAGATAGGACAACCCGCCGCACACAAATTGCTGCGACAAACCATCCACCGGAGCAAAAGTAGAAGGTGGAAGTTTGTCATTGTTTTTATTTCTTTGTTTCATGCGATATGGAAGAAAGGGAATTATTTAGTATTGCATACATCTATAATCACATGAACTGGTATTAGAAAAAAACCACTGGCTCCATAAATGCTGTAATGTTTGGAAAGCAAGCATGCGAAATTAAATTAAACACACGGCTTCATTGAAATGTGTACATACACAAGCTCTCTTGTATATGTACCAGAGAATATATAATATATATAACCTGCACGCATGGTTTGTTTGCTAAATCATGGAAGATCACAGAATGTTTCCTGCAGAAGACACCGTTTCAGACGTCTGCTACATCCCACGCTGGAAAACAACACGAATAGATTTGTGTTGTCTATATAATTATCCAAGCTATAGGACATAATTACTGGGACCAGCAGCACAAACATGCGTGTTTGATTAGCACAGCGACACATGCTAACGGATTAGCCAAGACCATTGCACCCCGCTGGGTTTCCGAGTGATAAAATGAATCACGATGAGTCTTCGTGATCGGACCCCGGGCACTTCTCAACGCCGTAGACAACTACACTCGACTGAGAAGAAAAACATCCGCTCTCGTGTGACAGCAGAATGACTAGAGAACGTCAAACCCGCCATCCGTGTGCACAGGTTCATGAACAATAGAAAACCAGAAAACCAAGTCCTGTTTGGATCCATGGAAGAGGAAGACATTTTGACACACACAAGACATTGCGACGCTGCCACCGGTCGTATGAAGAACCTTCTTCACATTTTTTTGTATTTTTAAATGGACTATTCATGCAAGTAAACTGGGAAGCTTTGAATGCCACGAACAATGTTCTACGGAATGTAAAACAAAAAAAACAAAGAATTATTTTGTTACTGTGTAATAACGGCTTCTGAAAATTGTATAGTAATTGGTAATAGAGTATTACAATTAGGGGCCGGAATGTCGCAGCCGTTCAAAGGCTATTGATTTTGTGTTTATAAAGGTCTGACTTGTTTATTATATGAAAAGTCGAAATATTGAAATGAACGCTAATATGTGAATTGTTTATATTGCATATTATATAATATTGTTTATGCCGAGACTGCTTTGCTACCTGTTGGGGGTGTGTGCACTGTTTAAGTTCATTAGTTGCTTATAATTTCTTGGTTCGTTTCCCATTATCATTTCACGAAGGTAGAAGACAGTATTGTTCATTTTTGAGTTGTAAAATAAAAGCAAATCGTAAAACCAAAGGACGAGAGTTGGAAAGTCATTGGAGGCGAGTCGAGCCGACCCCCGGCCTGCTGTACCCACGGCCGCAAACAAAGAACAGCCGAGACGCATAGTGTTAGTCATTTGTTTAGTAGGCCTACTTTCAATGCATTAAAATAGCACACGGGAAGGCACAATAAGACAAATACAATTAGCTTAATGCAGGTGAGAGCACGATGATTGTATCCCCGCACAAACAAATCCCTAGAAACACAAAACGTCCCGAGAGGCGGAAAATTACTCCATTTAGCCTAAAAGCTGGCTAACACAGAGCTTTCGCCGCATTATTGATTTCCTGCGTATCACCTATTCAAGCGGTCCGGGTCATCTCGTCATCAGCGATTCTAAACATTAAATAACTTTCAAACATAAATTATCAAGCCGTCCCTTAATTGTCAGAGTATTAAAATCCCATTACAGCCGCTGCAGTGATAATTGCAGTCCGGCGCCGGGGACTAAAACCTGTGACACGCAGCTGCGGCGGAGTCCGTACGCAGCGGCGGGCGGCTTGCGGCGGCGCATTTATTATTTCACGATCTTTTTTTTTTTCCTCCTTCTTCTTCTGCGTTTGTTATCGCCGAGAGACTTTAGGAGTCTCTTTATGAAACCCGCCACGGCTGAGTGGGGAAATTAATGCTGGAGAATCTCCCGCGCTGTTAGCGATATAGGCCTCTTTTATTTACAGCCCTAAATAACAGTTTATGGAAAGTATACTGTATTTAATAACAATTCAGCGGCGTTCCAAATGCGCAGGGGGTCGTTTTCGACGTGGTTTGGGTTTTTTTGCGTTTAATTCGCTTTGCATAGGTTGCGTTTTCCGCGGGATTCCGCGATTAAACGAAGCGCGGCCGTATTTCCCGTAATAAACAGTAGCTACCGGTTCACGTTCCGTGTGTTAGACTTTAATCTGGGAAGGACTACGGCCGCAATATCGTCCCACTGTCTGAATATTGCTTTTGCGATTCATTCGGCATCAATGAAAGCGTATTCAGGGTAATAAAGCAAACAGGGCTCGCCCGGGACCGACCCCGGGGGGGCCAAGCGAGAGCCAAGCCAGTCACACAATAAGCAAGCAAGCGAATTTGAGAGAACCAATATGGAAAAATACTGGACGAACTTCCCCCGCTTCCCCCCCCCCTGTTCTGCCGCCAATATAATTATTTGAAATAAAACAAAACAGCGACAAACAAACACACACACACACACACACACACACACAAACGACGTAGGCTGACCTGTGCTTCTTGAGTGAGATTTCAGCACACACACACACACGCACACACACACGCACAAACACACACACAACACACACACACACACACACACACACACACACACAACACACACACACACACACCACACACACACACACACACAACACACACACACACAACACACAACACACTACACACAACACACAACACACAACACACACACACACACACACACACACACACACACACAAACATACACACACACACAACACAACTATTAGATACACTTGTTCTCTTTGTGTGTGTGTGTGTGTGTG
>PIJE02000018.1:1332642-1341239 GCA_002895965.2 Coryphaenoides rupestris
GGCTTTTATGTGCCGTGGAGGAGACCCACAAGGGAGGGGGGGGGGGGGGGGGGTAGTGGTAGCGGGTGGTGGGTGGTGGATGGTGGGCGGGGTCTGTAGCATCCTGGGTTTGATCCCCGCCCGCTGGGGGATGTCTACTAATTACTTCCTTTGAAGGCGATTGATCATTCTATCAATACTTTCCTCCCCACCCCCCCCCCCGTGTTCGACTCAAACCCATCATGAGGGAGGGAGTGAACCTTTCAGATGATGTCGCCTCAAATTTGAGAGAGAGAGAGAGAGAGAGAGAGGGAGAGAGAGAGATGGAATCTGTTGGTGTATTGTCATATTTATTTACCTTATCTAGCGACGCTATTACAACATTTTGTCATTCAATTCTTTCGCGGGTGCTTTTGTTCCAAAGCAATTTGCGGTGAATTCAGGTGCATGTCACCGTGGAACAGGTAGGGGGGGTTAAAGGGGGGGTTATCTCGAACGAGGACGTGTTAGGCTGCGGACAATGGGGGTATCGAACCCGGTACCCTTCGGCTGCGAGTCAAAGACCCTATAGGTCACTACATTCACCTGCCACGTCCCCATATAACAAAGGAGAGCGACTAAAGTAGAACCCCTTTCGCTCAATTTCTTATTTTCTCCCGTGACACCATTAAGAATATAAATATACGAGCGGCCATTTAATCAGCCTGGCCCCCCACAAATGCATCACCCCGTTACGGACCATCGGCACATTAACCTTGACAACAATACCCGCCAGCGAACGTTATCTGTTTGACCGGGGTCACCCTCTTAAAGTGACGCCCTTCCCGTCCCCGTCGTCCCCGTGAATAATTCATCGTCCAGAAGTCAGAAGTGAAATGACAACGAGGTGGCAACGTGAAGGCCGGACTCGAGGCGGGATCGGAGTCCTCTCACACTCCCTTCCCCGTGGTTGACGTTGATTAAGTGTCACCGAGGTTCACGAGGCGTCGGAGGGTATCCCCCCCAAACCAAGGGGACACCGAAGCCCCCGCTCCGTCCCCCCCCGTCCGTCCGCGCTCGCCTTGGAGCCGCAGCTGTCAGAACTACGGGACTAATAGGACGGAAAGACAGATAAATCACATGGAAATACGCCACCGCTCCTCATGCATATGCAACGCCGGAGAGATGCTGCGGGGGGCAAAGGGCCGCGATCGTGGATTGTCTGTCAATACGTTGAGAGCTTGTTGTTGCTGCACAGAGAATATCGGGGATTAATCACACAGATAAACCACAATCCATCCATTTCCCCTCACAGCGATAAAAACAAGTCTGCGTGCTCATCGGTTAACATTAGGGCATTTAAGTCGACGCTTTTTGTCCAAAGCGACTTACAGTAAAAAGTGTGTCCAAACAGAAACCGAGTGTGAAACAGCCATAGATCGGTTGACGGTGTTGACGGTGACATTTGAATAGAACACGTTTCCGGCGTTCCTTCACGATCGCTGGGTTAACGGAACACGTTTCAAGCACGTAATTGCGAGATGAACACCTTGCTGGTAAACAGCGAAAATGGCTCGGATACGACGCCACACAATGCTCAGTAGTATTGTTGAGTGCCGGGACGTACTCGCATACAAGAATATACGAAATGCCAAGTACTCGCTAAGTACTATTTTTAAGTGATTCCGAGCCATTCCAAGCCGTTACAAGCCGTTCTAAAAAATGGTGTCCACCCAGATGTATGACGGATGGATAAGCCGACCAGTTGGTCCACTCCTCTGGGTAGGCTGGTTAACTGATTTAGTCATCATACCTCTGGGCGGACGCTCCCACTGCTGATGTCACTGGAGGGTAGTCACATGACAATTTTGAAACAGCTTGTAATGGCTAATCACACACACACACACACACACACACACACACACACACACACACACACACACACACCCGCTGGTAAAATAGGAACCCCTTTAAAAACAGCCGTGCTTTTCTCCGTGCTATTTTGAATATTGTCTTGTCTCGCGTGTATCTACAGTAATATAACAACACGATGGAAACGCTGAATATTGTGTATTACGTTCCTGGATGCAGCGTAGCTTTGTTCCTGGTGATACGCCGCAAGACAAATTCATTTTTTTGCCAAAATATGCCAAACGGACTCAACAAAAATATCCTGCCCGTGAGATAATGTTACCGTCGCTTTGGAAACAGCTAAACCCTGGATGCTTCTGTAATGCGATTATCGTCATTTTATAAACTCATTGATACAAATACTGATACCAGAGTCGACTGTCATAATAATTCGGTTTTTTTTTCCGGAACGTCTACAAACGTGATGTGAAGTGAGGAGCGTTGTTTGTGCTCTGGTGCCCTGGAGACGACGAGCCGAATGCAGCGACTGTACTTGGGCCGATTCCAGGCTTCAGTCGAATTTAGTTTATTAGAAAAAAAAGGGACGGCGTGTTGGCGGGCGAGCGGCGTGTTTAAATGATGTGTGTGTGGGACGGCCAGATAGATTAGCTTTGCGGGAAAAAAACCTGTCGTCGTTAAATATGCTTGATGCATGATAATGACGTCGTCAGGGCGCTGGACACATGTGCCTTGCTGTTGGCTGCGGAACACAATCGATTAGAAACAATTAGCGTCGTCTTCAGTAATATGCGACATCATGTTCCCGCATATCATTAGACCTGTTCCTCTCGCCTCCCTTTGCTTACTGAGATCTCTCCTTCCTTAGAATGTCTCCTCCTCCCTTGTCTCCTTCCTTATAACGTTTCCCGTTCTCTTGAGTCCTTCCTTTCCTTTCCTTTCCTTCCTTTCCTCCTCCCTTGTCTCCTTCCTTAGTACCTTTCCTCCTCCTTTTGTCTCCTTTCTTGTTCCTTTGTGTCCTTCCTTAGATCCTTTTGTCTTCCCTTACAAACTTTCCTCCTCCCGTGTCTCCTTCCTTATAACGTTTCCCGTTCCCTTGAGTCCTTCCTTTCCTTTCCTTTCCTTCCTTTCCTCCTCCACTGTCTTCATCCTCAGAACCTTTTCTCCTCCCTTGTCTCGTTCATTAGAACCTCTCCTGCGTGTCTCTGTCCTTATATCATATGTTATAATAATAATAATAATAATACATGTTATTTATATAGCGCCTTTCAGAACCCAAGGTCGCTTACAGAATTTGAGAGGGGGGGGGGGAAACAGAGAGAACAACAGAAGACAACAAGAAAAAAAGGAGAGATGGTAACAAATGAGATGAAGGTAGAGTAACTGGCGGTGGAACACAGCAAATAAACAAAAACAACAGAGGGCAGTAAAATAAACAGTGTAACAAAAATCACAGAAAATAACATGATGGATGGGGTGAGAGGAGAAGAGAGAAGAAGAGGGGAGGCTGAGCAGATGGTAAGGGTGGAGGAGAACCGGAGGAGGGTCATTTAGGGGTAGGGGAGGTTGTAGGCTTGGGAGAAAAGAAATGTTTTTAGCCGGGATTTTGAAAATGGGGAGTGTGGGTGAGTCTCTGACGGTTTGTGGGAGTGAGTTCCAGAGTCGGGGTGCAGTCCTGGAAAAGGCTCGATCGCCAAAGGTTTTGAGTTTGGAAAATGGTATGAAGAGGGTGGTGGTGGCGGAGAGCGGAGGGTTCGGGTGGGGCGGAGGGCAGGAGGAGGTCAGTCAGGTAGGGGGGGGGCCAGGCTGTGGAGGGCTTTGAAGGTGAGGAGGAGAACTTTAAAGTTAATGCGCTCTTTGATGGGGAGCCAGTGGAGAGATTGGAGTACAGGGGTGATGTGTTCACGGGACCGGGTGGTGAGTGAGAAGACGGGCAGCGGAGTTCTGGAACCATTTGGAGTCTGTGGAGGGGAGTGGGAGGTGATGCCAATAAGAAGGGAGTTGCAATAATCAAGGGCGGGAGGAGATAAAGGCGTGAATGAGGGATTCAGCAGCAGAGGGGGAGAGGCAGTTCCTGATTTTTGGCGATATTGCGGAGGTGGAAGTATGAGGTCTTGATGACAGAGCTGACATGTGGGGGACAAAAGGAGAGGGTGGGTCGAGGATGAAACCAAGGTTGCGTGCCAGGGGGGGAGGGAGTGATGGTTGAGTCATCGATGGTGAGTGAGATGGGGCCGGTCTTTGAAAGCTGTGGATTTGGGTGCCAATGAGTAGGAGTTCAGTTTTGGTCACTGTTGAGTTTGAGGAAATTGTGGGTCAGCCAGGTTTTTATTGTGGAGATGCAGGTATTAATGTGGGTGAGGGGTGGGTTCTGAGTGGATGTTGTGCTAATGTAAATCTGAGTATCGTCGGCGTACGCAATGGAAGTCCATGTTGAAATTTGCGGATGATGTGACCAAGGGGAAATATGTACAGATGAAGAGCAGGGCCCGAGGGGCCGAGCCCTGGGGGACCCCCTGCGTGACAGGGGAAAGGGAGGAGTGTGACCGGAGAGAGAGCTGATTGGTGTCTGCCAGAGAGGTATGAGGTGAACCAGTCAAGTGCGGTGCCCTCAACACCCAGCTGCCCCAGCCTTTGAAGGAGGATGGAGTGGTCCACAGTGTCAAAAGCAGCACTAAGGTCCAGCAGCAGCAGGATGTTGAGGGCACCTGAATCAGCAGAGGTGAGGAGATCATTGGTGACTTTGACAAGAGCAGTTTTCAGTGCTATGGAGGGGGCGGAAACCAGACTGAAGGGGTTCATAGAGATTGTAGGACTGAAGATGGGAGTGAAGTTTGGGCGGCGACAATTCGTTCAAGGGTTTTTGGACAGGAATGGTAGGTTGGAAATGGGGCGGTAAGTTTGGTGAGGATGGTTGGGTCGAGGGAGGGGCTTTTTAATGATGGGAGTGACAGCGGCCAGTTTATAGGCCGAGGGAACATGACCGAGTGCTAGGGACTGATTGAAAAGGGTGGTGAGGTGGGGGATGAGGACGGGGAGGCAGGTCTTGGTTAGGGTGGTGGGGAGAGGGTCGAGGGGAGCAGGTGGTGGTCTTGGAGGCGTGCAATGATGGTCAGAGATGAGGGAGGAATCAAATCAGGGGAAAAGGCAGTGAGGGAGGGGTAGGTGGGCGATCAGGGAGGGGGAGGGTGAAAGTCGGGGGGAAGGGGGGGTGAAGGAGTTAGTGATGGAGGCAGTCAGGGAGGTGTTTTATTTGGAGATTTTATTATTGAAGGAGTGGAGAAAGGAGTTGCAAGAGGTCAGTGGAGGAGGGTGGGTTATTGTCGGGGGGCTGGAGTAAGTGTCTTAACAGTGGAAAGAGGATCCGGGGGTTTCGGTTTGTGCTGTTGATGAGTAGTGGAAGTGAGTGGGCAGATTTGGCAGCAAGGAGAGCATCGCGGTAGGAGGAGATGTGCTGTTTGTAAGCTTCGCGTGGACGGTAAGGTGGGTTTTTTTATAGAGTCGCTCCAGCTGCCGACCGGTTTGCTTCATGGTGCGAAGTTCAGAAGTGTACCAGGGGGAGGAGGGTGGTGAAAGAAACAGTGATGGTTTTCCAGGGGGGCCCAGGGAGTTGAGGGAGTCAGAGAGGATGGAGTCAAGTAAGATGGCATAGTCGTCAGGTGAGGAGGGGGGGGCCGAGTCAGGGGGGGAGGGCAGAGGGAAATGAGCTGGGAAAAGAGTTAGTGGGTTGACAAAACTTAATATTACGGAAGGAGATTGAAACGTTTTGTGGAGTTGATGGGGTGAGGGGAGAGGGGCAGAGAAAAGGATACAATGGTGGTCAGAGAGTGGAAAGGGGAGAGGGCGGAGGTTGGATAGGGGAAGGGAGGAGGAGCAAACAAGGTCAAGGGTATGGCCTTTGGCATGGGTGGGGAAGTGATGTGCTGGGTGAGGTGAAAACAGTCAAGGAGGGAGAGAAAGTCAGGAGTGAGGGGAGAGTTTGGAAGGTCAACGTGAATGTTGAAGTCGCCAGTGAGCAGGAGGCGGTTGGAGAGAGAAGAGGCGATGGTGAGGAGTTCAGAGAGTTCAGAGAGAAAAGAGGGGTGTGTCTTCGGGGGGCGGTAGACTAGTATTTGCAGTGATGGAGTTGGGGAGGGAGAGAGCAAAGATATTCAAAGGTTGACATGGGTGGGAGGTTGAGGTCCAGTTCAGTAACAGATAGGGATTGTTTATGGAGAACAGCAATGCCCCCCCTCGGCCAGAGGAGCGGGGCTTGGCGATGTAGCTGTAGTTGGTGGGGGTGGCCTGGTTGAGTGCGTAATAGTCGGAGGGTTGTTGCCAGGTTTCGGTGAGGAGGAGGAGGTCAATGTTATTGTCCAGTATTAGTTCAGAAATTACAGGTGATTTGTTGGTGAGGGAACGAGTGTTCAGCAGTGCGAAGGTGATGGATGGAGGGGCTGGGGGGGGGGAACGAAGGTTGCTGAGGTTAGAGGTGCGATGCGTGGTGTTGACGTGGGGGCGGGAATTGGTCCAGAGTGAGGGGATGTTTGTGCCTTTAGGATAGTGTAGACCTTTTGTCTTCCCTTACAAACTTTCCTCCTCCCGTGTCTCCTTCCTTATAACGTTTCCCGTTCCCTTGAGTCCTTCCTTTCCTTTCCTTTCCTTCCTTTCCTCCTCCACTGTCTTCATCCTCAGAACCTTTTCTCCTCCCTTGTCTCGTTCATTAGAACCTCTCCTGCGTGTCTCTGTCCTTAGAACCATTCCCATTCCCTTATGTCTTTCCTTAGTACCTTTTCTCTTTCCCGTGGAACCTTTCCTCCTTCCGCAGCTCCTTCTTTAGAACCTTCCCTCCTTCCAGGCCCGTCAGAAGCCTTTTCAATACGCTGTCCACACTGAGACTTATTGCGCTGCTAATATGCCGACAGCTCCAAGTGGTGCAATGATAAAGCTATCGGAGATAATCCTCAGCTCTGTTCTCCATCTCCTCCCCAGCACCAGAAAGAATTATAGAACTTCAACTTGTCCTCAGCATGTGCTTTACTCCATTTGTATTCAAACTCCACCATACCACTTATTGTAAGGATTCAATGTGTATGTATGTGCATACCTGAGTACATGCGTATGTGTATTATTATTATTAGCAATAGAAGTAGTAGTTGTACAATGTATGTACTCTTCTATATGCAACCTTCGGTCAGTTGTTGTTAATTGTGTGAATTTCTATTGTGAATCACATCAGCACACGGACGGCTGAACGTCATGACCTGAAGCATAACCTTGACAAGACTGAGCTTCTTCGTGCCGGGGAAAGGCGGCCCGCGTACGGACTGGCGGCCAGAAACCACTCGGCGTGGTACGGGGACGATCAACTGCGCCGCGCCGCCGACATCACCGCAGTGGTCCGATCCCGCAGAATCGCTCCCTTCGACATCTGCGGGATCCGGCCCTTCCTCGCACGGGAGGGGAGCGGCGCAGCGGTGGGGTCCGAGCGTTCCCGTCAACTCAATCACCCGCCCCCTCCACCGCTGCTGCAACTCTCTCCCGGCCGGACTCCCTGCCTCTGCGGTCAAACGGTTGCAGCGTATCCAGATCACCTCTAAGTTCTTTCCCCCCTCGCTTCGGTGACCTCCACCGGCTCCCGGTAATCGCTCGCATTACATTCAAGACACTCGTCCAAGCATTAGTCAGACCCCACGCCCCAGCTCGAGCACAACGTCTTCAGTACTGGTACCGCCGTCGCTAAAAGCAGGCAAACATCGCTCTCAACACCAAGTCTCAACTCTTCTCTGTTCTGACACCGCAGTGGTGGAATGAGCTCCCGGCTGACGTCAGGACGGCCGAGTCGCTCGCCAGCTCCCACAAGAGACTCAAGACCCACCGGTTCAGAGTTCAACAGGACTCTGCATAGATTCAAGGTTGCGGTTCCGACGAGAGACTCAACATTCAAGATTCAATCAAAGTTTAATGGTCACATACACACACAGGATGTGCGGTGGAATGAAAAAGTGGCGATGCCCAGCGGAATGTAGAACAGAACAAATACAAATATCACAAATTGGAGGGATCAGAATCTGAATATCCACACTATCCACACTAAAAACTGCAGCTTTTTTTTTCAGAATGATAACTATAACCAAATAAGCAAATAAACAGCAAGGCATATAAACAAGTCGGCATATCAACGACAAGGCAATATAAAAATGTAGTACTGAGTTGTGTAGTAAATCTATGTGGGTGCATGTACTGCGTATTAACTATGTGTGGATGTATGCATGGGAGGGGCTGCGTGAAGTAATCTTATGAAAAACTACAAAAATGCAAACTACAACAGTCTGGTAAGTTCAGAAAATCACTTCACTGTCGTGCAGCTTTTAAAACTTTGAAAAGACAAGATCAAGACGTATATATTTATAGATATTCATAGATATTTACATTTACATTTACATTTAAGTTATGCAAGATCTAAGAGGATAGTTATATCACGATAACGATATCACCGAGGCTCAGTGTCGCAGCAAGACGAGATCTGCGTTCCGAACGTCCTCTTCACTCATGTGACTGCTTGTGGATGAGCTAGACGGAGCGTTCTGTGGCCCCTCCTTCCCTCCCGGTTATAACTTGTGTGTGTTTCCCCTCATGGGCCACGGACACAAACATCTCATTCTGCTCAATGCTCGTCTCGCGGGGTCAAACTATATCTTTCTGTCGTCTTCCAGTCTCACCGGGCACACAATCTGGTGTTTTTGTGTGTGTGTGTGTGCAACCGTGTGTGTGTGTGTGTGTGTGTGTGT
>PIJE02000019.1:8136-33136 GCA_002895965.2 Coryphaenoides rupestris
CCCCGGTGGTAACCCCCCCCCCACACACACACACACCTTTGATAGGAAATCAAAGGGGTGTGTAGGGGTGTGTGTGTGTGTGTAGATAATTACTGTAGATAATTGGTCAATTCAAAACAACGGGAATGCCATTCTGTTCTCCATTTCAAGTGGTCTTTCTTCAGTGCTCTGCGTTTTTTTATTTTTTATTATCTATTCTCTTGCGACCACAGAACCTTGACACAAGAAAGGTTGTTCTCACATGGAGTTCAATGTTGTTGGTTCATGTCTTTATTTCTATGAATGTGGAGTGACTCACTAGTTCCTCAGGCCTAGCCCCTGCTTCACTTTGCTTTGTAAATATTACGAAATCTCCTCTAGAATCCAACAGAGGACATTAAACAGTTCTGCGATGTTTACTGCAAATGAAATATTGACTGATGAAGTCTGTAGATGTTTTTATTTGTAAATATTAGTAAATTTTATAAAACGTTGCTGAATTGAATTCAATTAACAGGAAATATTCCATAATATAGGATTAGTCATTTGTTGTCGAGAACATTTGCCTCATAAAAGTTATGTAACTGCCGATAAAAGCTTGTGAGGGAAGTGTTTGTATCACTATGGTGTTAGTGCTGCATAACACATAACACATTTCATAAAGTCATAAAGTAGTTGTTACAGGTGCCCATGTCATTCTAAAATAGTGTTTTACTATGGACCTCCCCACTGAGATGACCAAAAGCGACCATTTTTACTTTATTTGTGCTCATAAGGATTATCTTCTGTGTCCAAGACTTGAGTTTGGTGTGTAAAACACACTTGGAAACGAGTCAATAACGATTATGTTCCCGAGATGCAACGGGAAGGTTCCTGTTGCATCTCGGGGGGCAGAATCTGTCTTCCCGATGAAGGCCATAGTATTCTGTTCCCCCGAGACATGTGTGTTAAGTGCTTCAGGAATGCCTTGTGTATTGTGTGTAAGGAATGCAGTGTGCATGTGCAGGGATCTTGTTTACTTCCTACTGCCACACTGTTGTTGAACACATATTGTTTACGGAAAAAGTAAAGTCAATGGAACTCATGGATACAACTCAAAATTAAAGCTTCTACCATATGGATAACAAACCAACTTTATGTGTTGGCTGTTGACACTTACTCACCACTCTTGACTTTGAGCAATTCATTTTGAACAATCACAGCACAGATTACACAAATTGCATATAAAGTAATAAAGTATTTGTGCTTAGTACCAGATCTCCACCCCAACCCTGCAAGTACAAACCCCACCCCACCACACACACACACACTCACACACACACACAACAACCACACCAACACACACACACACACACACACACACACACACACACACACACACACACACACACACACACACACACACACACACACACACACACACACACACACACACACACTTGTGTGTGTGTGTGTGTGTGTGTGTGTGTGTGTGTGTGTGTGTGTGTGTGTGTTTCCAACACAATGTGGATGTTAATGTTTTAATGAAGCATTATTTCAGCGTATAGCTGGAACTGCAATTCATTACCACAGGTCAATTAAAACTGTTCTCACTTCCATGCCCCTGCCAAATCGGGTCTATAAATTCATTTGGCTACTCCTTGCTCTGTATTTATGGGGATTAGGATGAACTGTGTGCATACAACTGCCAACTGGCATGTTCATTTGGCAGCACACTTACCAGTGACTTCAGCCTCAAATTAACACTCACCGCACTTATAGTCACATAAAACTCACATAACCCTAACCAGTCAGTAATAGGCCTGTACTTTAGAAATGCCGCAATGACTTGAATTGCAACAGGCCTGCTATATCCTCCTTCACCATAGGTGAACTGTCATTAACACAATTTTACTTTTAACAAGATCTTTCACCAATTTCCCTTGCCTAACAAACACCTACAAATGGAAAATACTGATTAGAAATTAATTCTGTGGATCGTCCCTGCAAATGGCTTCTTCCCGGGACTTCTGGGGTTTCAAAAAACAACAAGCTTTTCCTCTGTGCCCAGCTCCCCTCCTGGCAAAATCACCCTGGCCAATCAGCTTTGAGTTTGGGTCTGCGCGTTGTCTTATTGTTTTTAGCCTGAAGAGCTACAGATTTTACAATGGCTGCCAGCAATGAATATTTTTTTATTTTTTATTTTTTATTTTATTTTATTTTTTTTATTATTTTTTTTAATTCTTACTTAGTGGAAAGTTTAAGCGTCTGTCTTTCACGTTAAATGATAAAATATCGCTGCATGGATGTTTGACAAATAGTTTTACGACTATGTTTATAAATGCAGTATTACGATTACTAGTTGTCATACTTTAAAAGTACTCATGCACTTTCAGCATTGTTTGAAGTTTTCAAATAGGCTTATGCCAATGTTTATTGATGCAGCATTGTCATTACTAAACTACATTTTTCAGAGTGAATGTAGTATTAGCAAAACCGCAGGTTCACAAAGATTACGGTCGGGCATTTATATTGTGAAGAGCATGAAGGTCATGAAGGTTCCGTCCTCCATCAGAGGATGTAACAGACCAGTCCATGGTACCAAACCAACAGCTTATGGCTGTGAAAGTGGAACCTGGCACAAGCTTCACTATCAACTGTGACAGACCACGGATATATTTTAATAATGCAGACAGAATGGAAGAAGGTCAGCAAATGTGTTTCAAACGGCAAGTTGAACTTTGTTTTCTCTGGAGGCTTTCTTTATGATATGTGCATTGATATGGCAGGCAACCAACTATGGCAAATAAAATTGTTTATTGATGCAAAATTTAGTTTTTTATTCATTACTGTATTGTTATTGAAATGCAAATGCAGACATGCATATACTTTTTTTGTCATATCTTGGGCTGCATTACAGCTAACCTCTGTAACGTTCAATAGTTACATGTGAAATGTGATGACAGGTGATTTAGCAACTCGATATCCTGTACGGACAAGCACAGAACAATGAGACGGCTTGATGTTGTCCACATAGTCTACAAGTCGAAAAATATAAAATACCAAACTCTAAAAAAAAGTAGCCGAGCTCTGCATCTCTGATGTAGACAAGTTCCCATAATGTCCGACTCAAGTCACGCTTGCCATGCAATGCACCACAGACGTTGTAGTAAATGGACAATATTATACAACACACGTCTGCAGTTAAACGGGAGCCTTTGGTTTTTGGGACACCCTGGGACACGACGATGACACTATGAGTTTATAAAGAAGTGACTTTCTTTAAGGGAATAGACATGAGGCCTCATGGACTTGGTAGTTTTACAGTTAGCCTTGTGAGAATGCTGCTCTGGTTTTCTATCACCAAGTCCTCAAACATTACTTGGACAGAACAAGTCATACATGTTGGATTGAGTGGTGCTTGCTCGGCTCCACGGCAATGTGTCTTTTAGAGCTATTCTGATCAATCACAGACATAATGACAACATAGTGTAACTACTAGTAACTAACTGGTTATGAATCACACTAGGGATCATAGTGCAGCGCAGTTATTTGCTGAAGGAACATTCTGTGCTTGATTTATTTATAATAGCGAGGGTGGGGCTGATAGCATACAGAACAACAGGGTCAAGAAATGCTTTGGCCGTACACACTCTGGCACACACACTGACACATACGCGATTATACTGACAAAACCATGGACTCCTGGTACAGTTTTAGCCCCAGCTTTCTGTCAACATTTCCACAAATAGAGGGATTATGAATCGATGTTCCTCACACCTGATCTGTAGTCTGAGGGGAACTGGTTATGCCATTCAGATGATCCTTACCCTAACAATGGCTTTACACTTTATGTTCTCCAGACCTGTGTTAGAACTCATGTATTCAAGGAGACAGTGGATTGTGACATGCATGCAAACAGTGTCAGAGGCAAATCAAACTCGGAGGTGTTTTACCTTTTTTTTAATCTTTTGTGTGATCAACAATGTAGTGAGCCTGTTACACACAGACACACACAAAGCTGTAGCACGTCATGCAAAGTACCTGACTAAAGAGGCCCAACGTTGATGTTTCTGGCTGTAGTAGTGCAACCTTGGCCTAACCCACCGGTGACCCTCCGCGCCGATCTCTGCCGGCTCAAATGTTTGCCTGACAAACAGACTCCTTAGTGGGAACATTCTGTCCCTGAACCTCCCCTTCTGGAACTGGAATTATGGACACAGGACCATGTGACCTCTTTCGCCGAAGTGCCCTACAGTCAAGATTAGGATGAATTCCAAATTGTCTAACTTCTTACTAGAATTCTGCCGGCACATGTTGATTTTATGCAAGAATACATGCATCTCCAGTGTACACATGCATGGACCCAATGCACACATGAATGCAGCTAATGCACACAGGCATGCACTTGAAATTGCATTGACGTGAATTTACTATGCACAATGCACAAGCCACACTTTTTGGAGCAAACCTTTGCCCCTCGGAAAAGACAAGTTGAGGCTTTCAGTCATATGCGTGAGAAAGAAGCACACAAACATTTATAAGCACGCACACACATACACACACACGCATGCATGCACCCACGCACACACACACATACACACGCACACACACACACACACACACACACACAGTTGCACACTTATAATCCTGTTCTGTTGATGCGGCAACGTTGCCTTATTGGGCTGAGGCTTGCAGAAGTTGATACATTTTTCAAATATTTCCACGTCTTCTTCGGGCCAGACTTATGATGAAAGAGCTGCTGGAGTTTAGCACTGTGTACTCGATGTGAGGTCACGGAAGAAAAAATACGTTCCCTTTATTTCTTCTTTTCCGAAACAGAGCAATTGCTTAGCAGTCTGTCCACCACTTTGGATTATCTGTAAGATTCATTTTAGTAAGTTGTGTAAAAAACCCTTCAGGGTCACATGAGTGTGTTGAGTGGAGTATTTGAGCTTCATTATAACAGAGCTGGGTTATCAGGAAAAAATTATCTGTACTCCCCAGAAAAATTCTAGAGATATGAATAGAAAAAGTGAAAGAACCCTTTGCCCGTATGATGCTTCACAGAAATATGAATCATATTTTTCCACATCTTTGCCTCAGGCAGTTGAGTCACGTGTTGCTTGTCATGATGCGTATAGCAATAGAAAAGTAGAAAATAATAAATACAGAAATAAAAATGTCTCAAACTGCAAACAAACTGAAACCAAATATTTGTTTTTAAAGAGGTGTCATATATCGAACAAATAGATAACACCTTTGCACAAACTTATTATGGTACATGCTTAAAATAAAAGAATGTTTAACATGCAAGCTTTACAAGTTTAACTTTATTTTGGAAACACTAAACAAGGGAACATGGGTGTCCTGCACTGGGTCCACTTTCCTTTCCCACCAACACTTGTGGGAAAGGAACAGTAATTGTTGGCACAGTTTGAAAGGTTGGCCCAGGTTGACGTGCGTACTGGAAATTATGTGTTAAGTGACGGGCAGAGTTGTTGGCTTTTTTCTACTTCGTTTTGAAATGAGTTCTATTAGTTATTCACATGTCTAAGATATTTAGATTTCTAAACAGCTCATGAATTTATCATTAACCTGCTTAATTTCTCGAAAACATTCCCAAACCTTGACATACATTGCCCAAATCAAGTATATATTCCCCCAAAAGGCTTTTAATAATATTACATGTATGTAATATGTAATAACAGGGTCCTAATAAGTATGTATTTACATATTATACTAAAATATACAAAGCTGTAAAAAAACTACAGTACGATTCACCAGCTTCCAGATTTCCACTCCACAACATGGGTGAAATGAGGTGGAAAATGTATTTGTTCAAATGTTTTGCCTGTAGTGACTCCACCCCCCCCACCTGACAGCAGGGCTCGAGGAAAATCCATTGTTAGACATCAAACCAGGGCCGGACTGGGAACATAATTCAGGCTGGGAAATATAGCCCAAGTCAGCCCACCCTGAGGGGGTGTGGTGGGGTGATTATTACATTTACATTTACATTGTGATTATGATACTAATGTAATGTTCAATATATTAGAAGTTACTAATTAGTATTGAGATTCAAGATCCAAGAAGTGTAATTGTCACATGCACATATAGGATGTGCAGTGAAATGAAAAAGTGAATGAATGAATTGAAGGGATCAGAATATCCACAGTATTTACAGTATTTACAGCAAAAGAGCAGCAGGAATGAGAAATATAAACAAAGAGGCATATAAACAGCAGCATATGAACAAATAGGCATATAAACAACAAAAATATGAATAAAGTATTGAATAAAGTGAGTACAGACCATGTATGCATGTATTTATGTCATAAGTTAACTAATAAGTTATGTAGTAAAACTATGTGAGTGTATGTACTGTGTACTAACTGTGTGTGCATGTGTGTATGTGAGTGTGTGCATGGGAGGGGCAGTGAAGGTGCTCTGGTGAGGTCAGAGTTCACAGTCCTGATGGAACGTGGGAAGAAACTCTGTTTTAGTCTCTCTGTTCTAGCAGCGTGACTGCGGAGGCGCTTACCTGACCGCAGTTTGTTGTTGGGGTGGTGAGGATCCTTCATGATCCTGCAGGCTCTGGTTCGACACCTCCTGGAGTACAGGTCCTGCAGGGTGGGGAGTGTAGTGCCAATAGTGTGCTCAGCCGAACGCGCCACCCTCTGCAGAGCCCTCCTGTCCTGAGAAGAGCTGTTGGTGAACCAGGCAGTGATGCTTCCTGTCAGGATGCTCTCCACCACACCAGCGTAGAAGGTCTGAAGGATCCTCCAGGATACTCTGAACTTCCTCAGCTGCCTTAGGTGGGCACTGCTTCGCCTTCCTCACCAGAGTGTCAATGTGTGTAGTCCAAGTCAGATCCTCTGTGATGTGGACTCCCAGCTACCTGAAGCTGCTCACCCTCTCCACAGCAGTCCCAATAATCCCCAGTGGTGTCCACAATGTCCACAATGAGCTCCTTAGTTTTGGAGACATTCGGCATGAGGCTGTTATCCTGGCACCAGAGTGACAGGTTAGCAACTTCCTCTAGTAGATGCAGAATACTTCACAACTGCTATCATTAAACATGTATTGACACCGCTTTAAGTTGCCAATTACCGATTGCCCCTATAGTGCAATAGTTATGGTAAAAGACTCTCTAAGTCACGCTAAGCGTTACGGTAAAACACACGACTATTTATCTATTTGCCTCACTGACTGACAGAGGCAACTTTCTAGTGTCTGGTCTGAATCTGGTATGCCAACCAGATTATTATTGTTTTAATGTACACATCATAACACAGGGCCATTTTGAACAGTGAAATTGTTGTGACTTGGCAGGCAACAGTACGCAAAAAATAGGCAAAAAAGATTAAATAACAAGAAGAGAAGAAAAGAAAATTCTATATATGCATTGAAAATATACGTTGTTTTCAAGGACAAAATTGTTATTAAACTTTTCTATTAAAAAGAGAAACAATTTTTATCGTGGCCAAATATGAGTTTATATTTTCTTGATTTACCTATTTAGTTTTTTTTCTTAGTTGTTTTGTCTAAGACACAATATACATATTTACTTTTTGTTCCAAAAACAAATACATGCCTTTAATGTATCCCTCATACTAGAAAGTCCAGTTTCTGCTGCGCTTCAGGAAACAAAGCCAGACAGATAATTTACATATTTGTGAGACATGTGATAAAACAAACAGCACACCATTCCTGAAAGCATCTCAGTGCAGAGCTGAACAAGGAGTGACAAGTACATGTCCGAGTCACGTTTGCCCACATATGCCCTGATTCCTGTGAGTCCTCCTCCGGTTGACTGGTGTATATACAGTACAGTACGTATGTGATATCTGCATTGCAGTCAACCACACTGATCTGAACTCATATTCATGGATTTCACTCCCAATGCTCACAGCAGCCATTATGTTGACGAGCTAATCAATATTGACTTACAGATCAATCAACCCTACCACCACCACCACCAACACCAACAACAGAAACCCAACAGTTTGTGCCTGATTATAGGATCCCTTCTTTGAATGTTTGGACTCCTGACCCCCCCCCATCATTCTGGAAGCGTCGCGCGGCGGTTCTACCAGCGTCTGGAGGAGAAGGGGGCGGTTGGTTGCATAACCTCCAGGAGATGCAGGTGGTAGTGGTTGAGACGGATGTAAACAAAGGTGGGATTAGCACAGAGAGGGAGAGGAAGAGAGAGAGAAGAGGAAGGGGGAAGGAGAAGAGAGAGGACAAACTAGCGAGCAGGCGAGACACGGTGTGTTAGTGGGTGTGGTGGGGGGGGGGGGGGGGGGAGTCAAACAAGGGAAAGTCTGAGCAATGTCATGAAAGGGAGGGGCGACGGAGACAGAGACAGACACACAAACGTGGCAGGACAGAGTACAAAACATAGAATTCGCTGACCTAAACGTCTTCGATGGTTTGAAACGTACCGATGAGTTGTGTTTTGTGCAGGCAAAAAAAACACCAGACTCAACACTCAACACTCAATTTAACATTGCCACACAATCTGAGTCACGGCATTTCAGCAGTGACGCCCAGCGCAGGTGTGCGGCGCCATGGATTGATAAGCCCTGTAGGTTTGGTTGCTTCACATAGAGGGCAGGGTACAGTAAACAGGAGGGGGGTGGAGCGTGCAGAAATGTCTTTTTAATGGACTTCTTTGGAAGTTACTGCCTTGTTGTGACTGCGTGTGAGGCGGCCTACCTTGGTGCCGCGGCAGGAGGAGGCCGCTGCTGTGGAAGAGGTGTTGTTAAAGTGGTTTGTCTGTCTGTTTTTCTGCTTCCTGTGTCTGTGTCTGTGACATGGTGATAAAGTTAACGTTACACTTTGTCTTGAGAATGAACGGCGATAAAATGGATGAAGGACAATTACCATTGTCTGGTGCATAGTGTGGATGGCCAGTGTCTTAGTCAGCTGTGGTTGGGCTCCACCCGGCTGCAACACGCCCTGCAGCTCGTCACCTGCAGACTAGAGACCTTATCGCTAAGGCAACCCAGACCTTAGAGTCACATGGTCAGAGCTACACACAGGCCATGAACACCCCGCCCCGACCCTCTGGCATTTATCATGTGGATTCATCCCCTAACTCAATACACACTTAGTCATAGAGTTGCTGCCACCGACAAAATTGCCTTTTAAAAATTAGATTTGATCTATTTTGGTTACAAAAACCCCCCATAAAACATACATTTTGCTGAGTTTAATTTAATTCCAGGGAGTTGCCACGTTCAACAAAACCATCTTTCTCTCTAAACAACAACAATGACTTAAGTTTGTTTGGAGTTCCAGTTTGCCAGTCATACTGGTGTGCAGTTTCCACTGCCGGTCTCTGGTCTTGGTTAATCCTGACTCACTTGGTGGAACTTTGGGTTTGACCCAAGAAAAGTCAGTTATGTAATAGGGTTAGCCTAACCCTAACACACACAGTGGACCTATTCATTCATTCTATGCAGCAGGACCCCCAAAAATATCATATAATTGTACCCTCCCTTAATGAACAGGATTAGTTAAAATTGTAATCCTCCAAGTCATTGTGATGGGGACATGGGGTGTGTCTTGGTACTTATTGTTGTGCCTTCAGTGATAAGCCTCTTAATCTTTTAATCGCCAGACCCTGTCGTGTACAATAACCAGGCAGAGGATAAGTAATCAGGCACGCATGCAAGGCTGCATATGCATGGACACGCACCAGCACGAACGGGCACACACACACACACACACACACACACACACACACACACACACACACACACACACACACACACACACACACACACACACACACACACACACACACACACACACACACACACACACACACACAGGTGACCGATATACAGTGAAGGTGGAATGAGAGGATGAGGATTCATTAAAAGCACAAACAGAATTGGATAAATTCGTGGCGAGGAGGGGGCATGAACATGCAGAAATAATTTATTCCCCGAGTTTCTACATGAAGATTAAAGACTGGAATAACTCTAATCAAAGTGGAATCTAAGTTGAACTACAGCCGAAAGTGTTGGTGGATTTATGTTGTATCTAATTAAATGTGTCCTATTATGTATAATTATGAGCTATCTCGCTTGGAAGCACACAGGCCTAATAGTGCAGAGGAAACCACAGTTCAGTTACACTTATTTAACACGTTTTTTCTGAATCCCGGGCACACAGGAACAGGAGTTATGAGAGATTAAACCCTACATGTAAAAAAAGGAATGTGGTACAGCATACAATTTATAACAATTACAAATTATTTACTTCCCCCTTCATGCTACTTATTTTCTTTTGAGTCTTCACTTCACTTTTTACTCTCTCTCTCTCTTTCTGTCTGTCTCGCTCTCATTCTCTCTCCATTGCAGTTGCACAGTAGCTGGCAGAGCTTGGTGTTATGTAAGTGTACTAATTGTGGGGGTGGGTGGGGGGGCGGCGGTGCATGGCTTGGCACAGAACCTTATCTGGACAGAACCTTATATGGCACAGAACCTTAAAACTGGACCATTAAAACCGTGTTCTTGACTTTAAATAGCCATTAGACAATGATAGGGTGTCGCTAATGCTACAGATTAGAGGCTAATGCAGCCAGGTTATCTTTTGGTCTTTTTATACATCAGGAATTCAGGTCGACATGTTGCTGCTGGGAAGCTGCACTGACACAACCTTGACAAACGTGTGCGTGGTGTGGTGCAACACAGCGCCGGTGTGTCAGGCAGAGAGAGAGACTATAAGACCAAAGTGAAAAGTGCATTGGCTGCCCACTCCTCTTCCGCGCACGCGCACGCGCGCACACACACACACGCACGCACGCACGCACACACACACACACACACACACACACACACACACGCGCACGCACAGTTGCAAAAACAAACAAAAAACACAGCAAGGCACACAAGTATTCTTTTGTGGAGTGGAGGTAGCATTTTGCCCCTTCAGCTGCATCCTGTTACTGCTGGGAAATGGCGAGTCATCACTCCTCCACCTCCTCCTCCTCCTTCTCCTCATTATTTATTTATACATGCTATGCCATATCCAACACACAGCGAAAGGTCACAGGCTGCACTGACGAGAAGGACTCTCGCTGTTTAAAAAGTTAAAACGACTGGATGTGGACGGTAACTCATGCAACACCCCCCTGTTTCCCAGCTGGTACTTCTATTCCTTGTAAACAGTTTGGAGCTCTGAGGTTTGGCTGTGTAATTAAAAGTGGCCCGAGACTCTTATATGTGATTCTCTCTTGTCATGCGATGGTGGCGAGGCTGGGTAAAGGCGACATCTTTTCGGTTGCAGAGTATGCTGTGCATGTGCTTTATACCGGCTGTGTCAAAAGTAAATCCATCAAAACACTTCCTTGGTGGGCCCTGGAGTACAATTTATGTGGTGTGGTTATAGGTCTAGTTAACGTTCAGTGTGAATGTGGGTTAATTGGGCTTGGATTTTTACGTGCAAGGTTTTCTCCATGTGGCTTCCATTAAGTATATTTTTATATTCAGTTGCAATAAGACCTTGCCTGCACGTATATGGGTATTTCTCTCTTCGTGTTACATCCACAAGACAGAAGGCTCACATGCCAGGCCTGTAGGTGGCGATAAAACATTGTCGAACACGACAGTTGAGGAACATGACATAATAACCTTAGGAGCGTGCGTTGACAGGCTTCTTCTTGAGTGACGAATACAACAACAACGCAATCGTACATCGTCGTACAACAACAACATTGCAAAATCCAAAGGGCCGTCCAAACCAAGGAATCACGCCTGTGGTCATTTCTGCCGCATGCTCAATGTGTGAAACAACAGAGCTTTGAAAAGTCTCCACTGTGGATACTGGTTTCAGTGTTCTGAAATGCGGTTTTGGGATGGGCGGGAGGCTGAATAGTCTGTAGAAACAGCCATACACCTGTGGACGAGGCCAAACGAGCGCCGACCTCCTTTCTGAAGTATTCTGACTATGCTATTATTAGCTTAAAGAGGGTCCAGCCCTGCAGCCTGAGTGGGCTCCTCTCTGGCTCCTGCAGCGCTGCCTCACAGTGAGAGCCCAAGCCCTTCTTTCACAAGCACAGAGAAGAAGAGAAGAAGAGATTGACCTCAGAATAAGATTGGGCAACCTGCTCGTATCCATGCGGCTGTTTCGTCAGACTTTGAAACACTTATCGAAACACTTTCCCACACACAGAACTTCTGCAAACTTCTGCCAACACCCGCATTCCCCCACATAAAAGTGGCACAATGAGTTTGCTCCACGCGTGCCGGTGTCACTATTTGTTGTGTGTTGTTGTTTTGTTTGGTAATCACTGTGAGAAGATACAGTGATTTACTGTGCATAGACGTCAAGTGTACTTGGCTCGTGCGAACGCGTAATATATCTGCCACTACCAATTTACAGAATAGACAGTTGCAAAATGCCCAGCCACTGGCTAAAGTCCATGTGCTCCTCGCCATGAGCAAACACTTTGGCATATTGGGCATCGTCCCAGAAAAACATTTTGTTCCATTGCCCCACCCAAATGTGCCCTCAGTCAAACTTAATGATGGGTGGTGAGATGAGAGAAGAAAATCACAATGAAAGAAGAAGTTATTGCAAGATCGTGCAGTGTGACCACACAAGTAATTGAGTACAGTTCTGTTATGACCGTGTAATTGTGTGTGTGTGTGCGTGTGTGTGTGTTCCTGTGCGTGTGTGTTCCTGTGCGTATGTGTGTGTGTGTGCGTGTGTGTTCCTGTGCGTATGTGTGCGTGTGTGTTCCTGTGCGTATGTGTGTGTGTGTGCGTGTGTGTTCCTCTGCGTATGTGTGCGTGTGTGTTCCTGTGTGTATGTGTGTGTGTGTGCGTGTGTGTTCCTGTGTGTATGTGTGTGTGTGTGCGTGTGTGTTCCTGTGCGTATGTGTGCGTCTGTGTGTCACCCCTGGCATGCGGTCAGCAGTGGGGCCGGCTGGGTCCACTCTGAGAGACATCTACAAATAATGTTCCGCCCTTTGGCGTGATGTATTTTCATGAGGTGGTCTATCGAGTTCAGTATCGTGTTATTAGGATTTGGGTTGAGGGCTGGGGGCGGTGGGGCGGGGGTGTTCAGGGCATTGTGTCTCATGCCTATTACCTTATCAAATTGTGCCATCAAAAAGAGGCTGCCACATCAAATTACTCCTCTGTACACGCACACACACACACACACACACACACGCACACACACACACACACACACACACACACACACACACACACACACACACACACACACACACATACGCACAGGAAACACACACGCACACATACGCACAGGAACACACACGCACACACACACACATACGCACAGGAACACACACGCACAGGAACACACACACACGCACACACCACACACAATTACACGGTCATAACAGAACTGTACTCAATTACTTGTGTGGTCACACTGCACGATCTTGCAATAACTTCTTCTTTCATTGTGATTTTCTTCTCTCATCTCACCACCCATCATTAAGTTTGACTGAGGGCACATTTGGGTGGGGCAATGGAACAAAATGTTTTTCTGGGACGATGCCCAATATGCCAAAGTGTTTGCTCATGGCGAGGAGCACATGGACTTTAGCCAGTGGCTGGGCATTTGCAACTGTCTATTCTGTAAATTGGTAGTGGCAGATATATTTACGCGTTCGCACGAGCCAAGTACACTTGACGTCTATGCACAGTAAATCACTGTATCTTCTCACAGTGATTACCAAACAAAACAACAACACACAACAAATAGTGACACCGGCACGCGTGGAGCAAACTCATTGTGCCACTTTTATGTGGGGGAATGCGGGTGTTGGCAGAAGTTTGCAGAAGTTCTGTGTGTGGGAAAGTGTTTCGATAAGTGTTTCAAAGTCTGACGAAACAGCCGCATGGATACGAGCAGGTTGCCCAATCTTATTCTGAGGTCAATCTCTTCTTCTCTTCTTCTCTGTGCTTGTGAAAGAAGGGCTTGGGCTCTCACTGTGAGGCAGCGCTGCAGGAGCCAGAGAGGAGCCCACTCAGGCTGCAGGGCTGGACCCTCTTTAAGCTAATAATAGCATAGTCAGAATACTTCAGAAAGGAGGTCGGCGCTCGTTTGGCCTCGTCCACAGGTGTATGGCTGTTTCTACAGACTATTCAGCCTCCCGCCCATCCCAAAACCGCATTTCAGAACACTGAAACCAGTATCCACAGTGGAGACTTTTCAAAGCTCTGTTGTTTCACACATTGAGCATGCGGCAGAAATGACCACAGGCGTGATTCCTTGGTTTGGACGGCCCTTTGGATTTTGCAATGTTGTTGTTGTACGACGATGTACGATTGCGTTGTTGTTGTATTCGTCACTCAAGAAGAAGCCTGTCAACGCACGCTCCTAAGGTTATTATGTCATGTTCCTCAACTGTCGTGTTCGACAATGTTTTATCGCCACCTACAGGCCTGGCATGTGAGCCTTCTGTCTTGTGGATGTAACACGAAGAGAGAAATACCCATATACGTGCAGGCAAGGTCTTATTGCAACCGAATATAAAAATATACTTAATGGAAGCCACATGGAGAAAACCTTGCACGTAAAAATCCAAGCCCAATTAACCCACATTCACACTGAACGTTAACTAGACCTATAACCACACCACATAAATTGTACTCCAGGGCCCACCAAGGAAGTGTTTTGATGGATTTACTTTTGACACAGCCGGTATAAAGCACATGCACAGCATACTCTGCAACCGAAAAGATGTCGCCTTTACCCAGCCTCGCCACCATCGCATGACAAGAGAGAATCACATATAAGAGTCTCGGGCCACTTTTAATTACACAGCCAAACCTCAGAGCTCCAAACTGTTTACAAGGAATAGAAGTACCAGCTGGGAAACAGGGGGGTGTTGCATGAGTTGCCGTCCACATCCAGTCGTTTTAACTTTTTAAACAGCGAGAGTCCCTTCTCGTCAGTGCAGCCTGTGACTTTCGCTGTGTGTTGGATATGGCATAGCATGTATAAATAAATAATGAGGAGAAGGAGGAGGAGGAGGTGGAGGAGTGATGACTCGCCATTTCCCAGCAGTAACAGGATGCAGCTGAAGGGGCAAAATGCTACCTCCACTCCACAAAAGAATACTTGTGTGCCTTGCTGTGTTTTTTGTTTGTTTTTGCAACTGCGTGTGTGTGTGGTGTGCGCGCCGTGCGCGTGCGCGGAAGAGGAGTGGGCAGCCAATGCACTTTTCACTTTGGTCTTATAGTCTCTCTCTCTGCCTGACACACCGGCGCTGTGTTGCACCACACCACGCACACGTTTGTCAAGGTTGTGTCAGTGCAGCTTCCCAGCAGCAACATGTCGACCTGAATTCCTGATGTATAAAAAGACCAAAAGATAACCTGGCTGCATTAGCCTCTAATCTGTAGCATTAGCGACACCCTATCATTGTCTAATGGCTATTTAAAGTCAAGAACACGGTTTTAATGGTCCAGTTTTAAGGTTCTGTGCCATATAAGGTTCTGTCCAGATAAGGTTCTGTGCCAAGCCATGCACCGCCGCCCCCCCACCCCCACCCCCACAATTAGTACACTTACATAACACCAAGCTCTGCCAGCTACTGTGCAACTGCAATGGAGAGAGAGAATGAGAGCGAGACAGACAGAGAGAGGGACAGACAGAAAGAGAAAAAGAAAGAGAGAGTAAAAAGTGAAGTGAAGACTCAAAAGAAAATAAGTAGCATGAAGGGGGAAGTAAATAATTTGTAATTGTTATAAATTGTATGCTGTACCACATTCCTTTTTTTTACATGTAGGGTTTAATCTCTCATAACTCCTGTTCCTGTGTGCCCGGGATTCAGAAAAAACGTGTTACGTGCCAATGAGTGTAACTGAACTGTGGTTTCCTCTGCACTATTAGGCCTGTGTGCTTCCAAGCGAGATAGCTCATAATTATACATAATAGGACACATTTAATTAGATACAACATAAATCCACCAACACTTTCGGCTGTAGTTCAACTTAGATTCCTACTTTGATTAGAGTTATTCCAGTCTTTAATCTTCATGTAGAAACTCGGGGAATAAATTATTTCTGCATGTTCATGCCCCCTCCTCGCCACGAATTTATCCAATTCTGTTTGTGCTTTTAATGAATCCTCATCCTCTCATTCCAACCTTCACTGTATATCGGTCACCTGTGTGTGTGTGTGTGTGTGTGTGTGTGTGTGTGTGTGTGTGTGTGTGTGTGTGTGTGTGTGTGTGTGTGTGTGTGTGTGTGTGTGTGTGTGTGTGTGTGTGTGTGTGTGTGTGTGTGTGCCCGTTCGTGCTGGTGCGTGTCCATGCATATGCAGCCTTGCATGCGTGCCTGATTACTTATCCTCTGCCTGGTTATTGTACACGACAGGGTCTGGCGATTAAAAGATTAAGAGGCTTATCACTGAAGGCACAACAATAAGTACCAAGACACACCCCATGTCCCCATCACAATGACTTGGAGGATTACAATTTTAACTAATCCTGTTCATTAAGGGAGGGTACAATTATATGATATTTTTGGGGGGTCCTGCTGCATAGAATGAATGAATAGGTCCACTGTGTGTGTTAGGGTTAGGCTAACCCTATTACATAACTGACTTTTCTTGGGTCAAACCCAAAGTTCCACCAAGTGAGTCAGGATTAACCAAGACCAGAGACCGGCAGTGGAAACTGCACACCAGTATGACTGGCAAACTGGAACTCCAAACAAACTTAAGTCATTGTTGTTGTTTAGAGAGAAAGATGTTTTTGTTGAACGTGGCAACTCCCTGGAATTAAATTAAACTCAGCAAAATGTATGTTTTATGAGGGGTTTTTGTAACCAAAATAGATCAAATCTAATTTTTAAAAGGCAATTTTGTCGGTGGCAGCAACTCTATGACTAAGTGTGTATTGAGTTAGGGGATGAATCCACATGATAAATGCCAGAGGGTCGGGGCGGGGTGTTCATGGCCTGTGTGTAGCTCTGACCATGTGACTCTACGGTCTGGGTTGCCTTAGCGATAAGGTCTCTAGTCTGCAGGTGACGAGCTGCAGGGCGTGTTGCAGCCGGGTGGAGCCCAACCACAGCTGACTAAGACACTGGCCATCCACACTATGCACCAGACAATGGTAATTGTCCATCATCCATTTTATCGCCGTTCATTCTCAAGACAAAGTGTAACGTTAACTTTATCACCATGTCACAGACACAGACACAGGAAGCAGAAAAACAGACAAAACACTTTAACAACACCTCTTCCACAGCAGCGGCCTCCTCCTGGCGCGGCACCAAGGTAGGCCGCCTCACACGCAGTCACAACAAGGCAGTAACTTCCAAAGAAGTCCATTAAAAAGACATTTCTGCACGCTCCACCCCCCTCCTGTTTACTGTACCCTGCCCTCTATGTGAAGCAACCAAACCTACAGGGCTTATCAATCCATGGCGCCGCACACCTGCGCTGGGCGTCACTGCTGAAATGCCATGACTCAGATTGTGTGGCAATGTTAAATTGAGTGTTGAGTGTTGAGTCTGGTGTTTTTTTTTGCCTGCACAAAACACAACTCATCGGTACGTTTCAAACCATCAAAGACGTTTAGGTCAGCGAATTCTATGTTTTGTACTCTGTCCTGCCACGTTTGTGTGTCTGTCTCTGTCTCCGTCGCCCCTCCCTTTCATGACATTGCTCAGACTTTCCCTTGTTTGACTCCCCCCCCCCCGCCCCCCCACCACACCCACTAACACACCGTGTCTCGCCTGCTCGCTAGTTTGTCCTCTCTCTTCTCCTTCCCCCTTCCTCTTCTCTCTCTCTTCCTCTCCCTCTCTGTGCTAATCCCACCTTTGTTTACATCCGTCTCAACCACTACCACCTGCATCTCCTGGAGGTTATGCAACCAACCGCCCCCTTCTCCTCCAGACGCTGGTAGAACCGCCGCGCGACGCTTCCAGAATGATGGGGGGGGGTCAGGAGTCCAAACATTCAAAGAAGGGATCCTATAATCAGGCACAAACTGTTGGGTTTCTGTTGTTTGGTGTTGGTGGTGGTGGTGGTAGGGTTGATTGATCTGTAAGTCAATATTGATTAGCTCGTCAACATAAGGGCTGCTGTGAGCATTGGGAGTGAAAACCATGAATATGAGTTCAGATCAGTGTGGTTGACTGCAATGCAGATATCACATACGTACTGTACTGTATATACACCAGTCAACCGGAGGAGGACTCACAGGAATCAGGGCATATGTGGGCAAACGTGACTCGGACATGTACTTGTCACTCCTTGTTCAGCTCTGCACTGAGATGCTTTCAGGAATGGTGTGCTGTTTGTTTTTATCACATGTCTCACAAATATGTAAATTATCTGTCTGGCTTTGTTTCCTGAAGCGCAGCAGAAACTGGACTTTCTAGTATGAGGGATACATTAAAGGCATGTATTTGTTTTTGGAACAAAAAGTAAATATGTATATTGTGTCTTAGACAAAACAACTAAGAAAAAAAACTAAATAGGTAAATCAAGAAAATATAAACTCATATTTGGCCACGATAAAAATTGTTTCTCTTTTTAATAGAAAAGTTTAATAACAATTTTGTCCTTGAAAACAACGTATATTTTCAATGCATATATAGAATTTTCTTTTCTTCTCTTCTTGTTATTTAATCTTTTTTGCCTATTTTTTGCGTACTGTTGCCTGCCAAGTCACAACAATTTCACTGTTCAAAATGGCCCTGTGTTATGATGTGTACATTAAAACAATAATAATCTGGTTGGCATACCAGATTCAGACCAGACACTAGAAAGTTGCCTCTGTCAGTCAGTGAGGCAAATAGATAAATAGTGGTGTGTTTTACCGTAACGCTTAGCGTGACTTAGAGAGAGTTTTACCATAACTATTGCACTATAGGGGCAATCGGTAATTGGCAACTTAAAGCGGTGTCAATACATGTTTAATGATAGCAGTTGTGAAGTATTCTGCATCTACTAGAGGAAGTTGCTAACCTGTCACTCTGGTGCCAGGATAACAGCCTCATGCCGAATGTCTCCAAAACTAAGGAGCTCATTGTGGACTTTAGGAGGACACAACAAAATCAGAGAACTTACACACCACTGGGGATTATTGGGACTGCTGTGGAGAGGGTGAGCAGCTTCAGGTACCTGGGAGTCCACATCACAGAGGATCTGACTTGGACTACACACATTGACACTCTGGTGAGGAAGGCGAAGCAGCGCCTCTACCACCTCAGGCAGCTGAGGAAGTTCAGAGTCTCCCGGAGGATCCTTCAGACCTTCTACGCTGGTGCGGTGGAGAGCATCCTGACAGGAAGCATCACTGCCTGGTTCGGCAACAGCTCCTCTCAGGACAGGAGGGCTCTGCAGAGGGTGGTGCGTTCGGCTGAGCGCACTATTGGCACTACACTCCCCACCCTGCAGGACCTGTACTCCAGGAGGTGTCGAACCAGAGCCTGCAGGATCATGAAGGATCCTCACCACCCCAACAACAACCTGTTCCAACTTCTGCGGTCAGGCAAGCGCCTCCGCAGTCACGCTGCTAGAACAGAGAGACTTAAAACAGTTTCTTTCCGCAGGCCATCAGGACTGTGAACTCTGACCTCACCAGGCCCTCACTGCCCCTCCCATGCACACACTCACATACACACATGCACACACAGTTAGTACACAGTACATACACTCACATAGTTTTACTACATAACTTATTAGTTAACTTATGACATAAATACATGCATACATGGTCTGTACTCACTTTATTCAATACTTTATTCATATTTTTGTTGTTTATATGCCTATTTGTTCATATGCTGCTGTTTATATGCCTCTTTGTTTATATTTCTCATTCCTGCTGCTCTTTTGCTGTAAATACTGTAAATACTGTGGATATTCTGATCCCTTCAATTCATTCATTCACTTTTTCATTTCACTGCACATCCTATATGTGCATGTGACAATTACACTTCTTGGATCTTGAATCTCAATACTAATTAGTAACTTCTAATATATTGAACATTACATTAGTATCATAATCACAATGTAAATGTAAATGTAATAATCACCCCACCACACCCCCTCAGGGTGGGCTGACTTGGGCTATATTTCCCAGCCTGAATTATGTTCCCAGTCCGGCCCTGGTTTGATGTCTAACAATGGATTTTCCTCGAGCCCTGCTGTCAGGTGGGGGGGGTGGAGTCACTACACAAAAACATGACTACCTTGAAGAGAGAGAGAGAGAGAGAGAGAGAGAGAGAGAGAGAGAGAGACAGACAGAGACAATAATTTGCCCAGTCTGACTAGGTCATAAAACAAGTCTCCTTTTTTACGATTTTGTTGTCTGTACGTGAGAAGCAGATTAGAATCAGGAACATCCCAAACAACACTGCCAACCGGTGTCTCAAATCAACAACAACACATCAAGTCAACCTTTGGCCTCATATTCAGCACCGGTGCACACGTATTCATTTGCATCTCTATTGCATTAAAGCGAACACTAAACAGTCGACAACGAAAGTCCAAACAACAACACAATCTACTCCTGGGATCCCACACTTGCTTGACCACACATCCTATCATCCTACCCAAGGCCTTATCCAGGACCCCTGGCCAGCAGGAATTACAGCACTGGCCATTGCAACAAACCAATCAGTATCTTATCTTGGGAAGATCGGTTCCAAAGCGCTAGTCTGCACTGGGTGTGTGTGTGTGTGTGTGTGTGTGTGTGTCACGGCCCACTGTTTACCATGTGTGCACACCACACTGTGTTGAAACACTCCTTGTTTTGGGTTTTTTGTTTTTTGTTTTTTTTTTGTTGGAGGATTAATTCAAACTCTTAACTGCATATGCATGTGTGTGGTAAATGACAATATACATACCCTGGAGGAAAAAAAATGCTCATGAATAACTAACTGAACCTTTGGGTTCACTGACCGGAATCCACAACAACAACAACAAAAACCAGCCTGTTCATCCAAAGAGCTGAAATGTGACGCAAAGATCAGGAGATTTTCAATCGTGGTTTTCTCTCGGCTGACCCAGATATTTTACCCAGCAAACCATCCCAAAGGCTCCTAAACTCCTGGGACAGACCGGCACTGCCATCTTTGAAACTGATATTAGGAAAAGATGTCGGGCATCTCTCTCTCTCTTTCTCTCTCTCTCAAGATTTGAAGTCTACGAGTACCATATTCTACATTTACATTGCTAAAGCACAAAATACAATACAATCTAAACAGTGTACAATGAGCGGTCGGGATAGGAGAGAGTGAGTCAAACTCCTGGAACTGGGCCACAGAATGACAGACTTTGGCTCATCCCCTGATGAGAGAAAAACTAACATAGTATATAGAGGGTTATAGTTATCGATGTTTTAAAGAGTATGACACAAGTAAACAATATCTAGTGAATATATAGCAGGATGAGAAGCCTGAGAGTTTTCACAGCTAAGGGTTAATCCCCCAGTAAAGACGCCTTTTAAAGCCTTCCTTTTGCGGACTGCAATGACTACTGTGATTAATTGGGATCCAAACATTGGCGCAAGGTTAAAAGTCTGGTTTCTCTCGTGGATGTGATATCATACTGGATTCACTGTGCATGGCATCACAGCAGACTTCACACTGAATCCCGGAGCAGAAAAACAACCATGTTCTATCTCTGCCGTGGAGAGAGTGTTAGCATTAGCGTTAGCGTGGCTAACTTGGCAGGTGGGCGTGGTATGAACTGTTGGCCTGTTCTTCCCCCAAAACCTTGTCAGCCCCCCCCCCCCTGCGACCACAAGCTCCGTGAGTAATGAGGGGCCGTGACCCCAGCGTTACATAAGACCCCACTTCCTTCTCTTCTGATGCCAGTTCCTCCTCATCTTATATTATGACACCATGTATTCAGAATGCCCATGGATAGGGTGTTTGAGTGCAGAGCAGGCCTTCACTGAAAGCCTCACCAACAGACACGCACAGGGAGCCCTGTGTGTGTGTGTGTGTGTGTGTGTGTGTGTGTGTGTGTGTGTGTGTGTGTGTGTGTGTGTGCGTGTGTGTGTGTGTGTGTGTGTGCGTGTACAGAGGAGTAATTTGATGTGGCAGCCTCTTTTTGATGGCACAATTTGATAAGGTAATAGGCATGAGACACAATGCCCTGAACACCCCCGCCCCACCGCCCCCAGCCCTCACTGTGTGTCACCCCTGGCATGCGGTCAGCAGTGGGGCCGGCTGGGTCCACTCTGAGAGACATCTACAAATAATGTTCCGCCCTTTGGCGTGATGTATTTTCATGAGGTGGTCTATCGAGTTCAGTATCGTGTTATTAGGATTTGGGTTGAGGGCTGGGGGCGGTGGGGCGGGGGTGTTCAGGGCATTGTGTCTCATGCCTATTACCTTATCAAATTGTGCCATCAAAAAGAGGCTGCCACATCAAATTACTCCTCTGTACACGCACACACACACACACACACACACACACACACACACACACACACACACACACACACACACACACACACACCACACACACACAGGGCTCCCTGTGCGTGTCTGTTGGTGAGGCTTTCAGTGAAGGCCTGCTCTGCACTCAAACACCCTATCCATGGGCATTCTGAATACATGGTGTCATAATATAAGATGAGGAGGAACTGGCATCAGAAGAGAAGGAAGTGGGGTCTTATGTAACGCTGGGGTCACGGCCCCTCATTACTCACGGAGCTTGTGGTCGCAGGGGGGGGGGGGGGGGCTGACAAGGTTTTGGGGGAAGAACAGGCCAACAGTTCATACCACGCCCACCTGCCAAGTTAGCCACGCTAACGCTAATGCTAACACTCTCTCCACGGCAGAGTAGAACATGGTTGTTTTTCTGCTCCGGGATTCAGTGTGAAGTCTGCTGTGATGCCATGCACAGTGAATCCAGTATGATATCACATCCACGAGAGAAACCAGACTTTTAACCTTGCGCCAATGTTTGGATCCCAATTAATCACAGTAGTCATTGCAGTCCGCAAAAGGAAGGCTTTAAAAGGCTTCTTTACTGGGGGATTAACCCTTAGCTGTGAAAACTCTCAGGCTTCTCATCCTGCTATATATTCACTAGATATTGTTTACTTGTGTCATACTCTTTAAAACATCGATAACTATAACCCTCTATATACTATGTTAGTTTTTCTCTCATCAGGGGACGAGCCAAAGTCTGTCATTCTGTGGCCCAGTTCCAGGAGTTTGACTCACTCTCTCCTATCCCGACCCCTCATTGTACACTGTTTAGATTGTATTGTATTTTGTGCTTTAGCAATGTAAATGTAGAATATGATACTCGTAGACTTCAAATCTTGAGAGAGAGAGAAAGAGAGAGAGAGATGCCCGACATCTTTTCCTAATATCAGTTTCAAAGATGGCAGTGCCGGTCTGTCCCAGGAGTTTAGGAGCCTTTGGGATGGTTTGCTGGGTAAAATATCTGGGTCAGCCGAGAGAAAACCACGATTGAAAATCTCCTGATCTTTGAGTCACATTTCAGCTCTTTGGATGAACAGGCTGGCCTGTTTTTGTTGTTGTTGTTGTGGATTCCGGTCAGTGAACCCAAAGGTGGTGAATCCATAACTCAGCATATAAGCAAAGATCGATTTGAGTGAAGCTGTCAGGAATCGGTCAATTTGTGTTAGTAGCCCCTCTTGTATGACTTTCACTTGTTGCAGATTCTGTTCTCTGACTCTGTTAGGTTCTGTTTTGTCCGTTTTGTCAGAGAAGTTCAGTTAGTTATTCATGAGCATTTTTTTTTCCTCCAGGGTATGTGTATTGTCGTTTACCACACACATGCATATGCAGTTAAGAGTTTGAATTAATCCTCCAACAAAAAAAAAACAAAAAACAAAAAACCCAAAACAAGGAGTGTTTCAACACAGTGTGGTGTGCACACATGGTAAACAGTGGGCCGTGACACACACACACACACACACACACACACACCCAGTGCAGACTAGCGCTTTGGAACCGTCTTCCCAAGATAAGATACTGATTGGTTTGTTGCAATGGCCAGTGCTGTAATTCCTGCTGGCCAGGGGTCCTGGATAAGGCCTTGGGTAGGATGATAGGATGTGTGGTCAAGCAAGTGTGGGATCCCAGGAGTAGATTGTGTTGTTGTTTGGACTTTCGTTGTCTACATCCGACTGTTTAGTGTTCGCTTTAATGCAATAGAGATGCAAATGAATACGTGTGCACCGGTGCTGAATATGAGGCCAAAGGTTGACTTGATGTGTTGTTGTTGATTTGAGACACCGGTTGGCAGTGTTGTTTGGGATGTTCCTGATTCTAATCTGCTTCTCACGTACAGACAACAAAATCGTAAAAAAGGAGACTTGTTTTATGACCTAGTCAGACTGGGCAAATTATTGTCTCTGTCTGTCTCTCTCTCTCTCTCTCTCTCTCTCTCTCTCTCTCTCTCTCTTCAAGGTAGTCATGTTTTTGTGTTTGAGTTCCCCCCTCTCTTTTATTTTACTTAAAGAACTGGGAGTACAGCCAGAGGGCTCCTATCACAGGAAACACTGCCTCAACAACAGCTGTGGATGCTGCCCCACCCCCACCCCACCCCACCCCACCACACCCCACCCCACCACACACACCCCACCCCACCCCACCCCACCCCATCTCACATCTCCACCCACAACACCCCCACCCCACCCCCCTCTCTGCCACGCCTCCATGTTCTTGTGTTTGTTTGCTCTCTTCATCACTTCTGCATTTCACTGTTGTGGGGCGTCTTGCTCCTGCCCGTCTCTCTCTCTCTCTCTCTCTCTCTCTCTCTCTCTCTCTCTCTCTCTTGGCTAAAAACACACACACACACACACATACAGCGAGAGGCTGCTGTCCTTGGGGTCAGCCTGAAGCACAGACATGCAAAAGTGTAATGCACCGCAACCGCTGACAGTTGCTAGTTGCAGGCACCTGTTGATTCAAACCTGGACGTGTCCGTTGGCCAAAGCTTTTGAGGAAGCCTGTTTTGTAACAACCTCTTCTAATTTCTCTTCATAGAGTAGAATAACTACGTGTGAGGTAACCCTGCCTGAGGTAAAGATTAG
>PIJE02000019.1:38136-83136 GCA_002895965.2 Coryphaenoides rupestris
TTTCCTCTGTTTCACAGTTCCGTCTAGCAGCACCAGCAACTCCATTCCTCGCTTCACCATGTTTGTTTATAGCACTCCGTGCTCCTATTGGTCAACGTCACGGTCGTGACGGGGCGCATCGTGGAAGACAGAAAAAATGTGAACTATACTAACTTTCTCTCGGGAAGTTGTGAGCCGTTGTGAGGCGTCCCAGATGCGTCACACTACAGAGATAAAACGGTTGATTGCCCCGCCCTGTCATTCCCGAAATGATCCGACGTCCTATGACTGACGAATCGGGTTATAATCGGGCTGATATTGTGTAGTCTGACCCCGGCATTTGTCACATCCCGACATGGAGAGGTATGCCTGTGATACGGACACCCATCCCCTATGAAGGTCAGCACAGGGACAAAACACAAAATATAATAATGGGATCCACGCTTCAAAGAGGACGTTATCCTGGCTGTTACCTCAAGTTTCTCCCTTTGTGATTGCTTTGAACATTCACAAAAGATGGACGGGGACATGTGTGTGCACGTGCGTGTGTGCGTGTGCGTGTGTGCGTGTGCGTGTGCGTGTGTGTGTGTGTGTGTGTTATATATCATTCCTGGATGCTTTGCGTGGGCTGGATCTCTTGCATATGTAATCAGGCTGACACAATGACCCTCTTCAGTGGATTATGTAACCGCGGCTGTCGTCTGCGAATGCATAACGAGATGGCGTGTAGGAAAAACATGCTCGGTAGAATGCTGCTCCAATTCTGTGTGTGTGTACGTGCATATGTATGGGTGTGTATGCGTGACTGTGTGTGTGTGTGTGTGTGTGTGCAGGTATGTGCGTGCATGGGTGTAACACTGTAAGAGGGTTACTTGGAGGGTTGAAGGAGAGAGAGAGTGTATGTGTGTTTCTAGATTCATGAAGTTTATTTGTCACATACACATACAGGATTACTATAGATAACTTGAATTGAAGGGATCAGAATCAGAATATTACAGTTATTACAGTAAAAAAGACCAGCCAGAAAGAGAAATATAAGAAAATATATAAAAAAAAATAGAATAATGTCAGTACAGTCCATGAAGGTCTGCATGTATGTATGTCATAAGTTCTGTAATAAGTTATGTAGTGAAACTATGTGAGTGCCTGTACTGTGTACTAACTATGTGCATGTGTGTGAGTGTGTGTGTGCATGGGAGGGGCAGTGAGGGGGCCCTTGTGAGGTCAGAGTTCACAGTCCTGATGGCCTGCGGAAAGAAACTCTGTTTTAGTCTCTCTGTTCTTGCAGCGTGACTATGGAGGCACTTGCCTGACCGTAGCAGTTGGAACAGTTTGTTGTTGGGGTGGTGAGGATCCTTCATGATCCTGCAGGCTCTGGTTGAACACCTCCTGGAGTACAGGTCCTGCAGGGTGGGGAGTGTAGTGCCAATAGTGCGCTCAGCCGAACGCGCCACCCTCTGCAGAGCCCTCCTGTCCTGAGAGCAGTGTTAATTTTGGCAGCTATTTTACATTTCATCTTAGTCTACGTCTTTAGACTTTAAATGCTTATTAGTTTTAGTCACATTTTAGTCATTTTTATCCATCATCACCAGCATAGAAGGTCTGAAGCATCCTCCAAGAATTTCCTCAGCTAACTGAGGTGGTAGAGGTGCTGCTTCGCCTTCCTCACCAGAGTGTCAATGTGTGTAGTTCATGTCAGGTCCTCTGTGATGTGGACTCCCAGGTACCTGAAGCTGCTCACCCTCTCCACAGCAGTCAAGTAAGTCCTCTGATGTTATTGTGTCCTGCTAAAGTCCACAATCAGCTCCTTAGTTCTAGGGACATTTAGCATGAGGCTGTTGTCTTGGCACCAGAGTGACAGGTTAGCAACTTCCTCTAGGTAGGCCTTCTCATCGTTTCCGGAGATCAGGCCCACCTCCACTGTGTCATCCACAAACGACGATGACGATGACAATGGTGTTGGAGCTGAACCTGGCCACACAGTCATGTGTGTACAGGGAGTACAGTATGGCGCTGAGGACGCAACCCTGGGGGGATCCTGTGTTCAGGGTGATGGGTCTGGAGGTGTATTTGCCCACCCTGACGACCTGGGGCCTGGCAGTCAGGAAGTTCAGGATCCAGGCGCACAGTGGGTTGTTCAGACCCAGCTCAATCAGCTTGCTGGCCAGTGTGGTGGGAAGTATGGTGTTGAAAGCAGAGTTAAAGTCAATAAACAACATTCTCACATAGCCCCCCTTCCGACTGTCAAGATGAGAGAGGGAGCTGTGTATTCCCTGGGACGTGTGTGTGTGTGTGTGTGTGTGTGTGTGTGTGTGTGCGTGTGTGTGTGTGTGTGTGTGTGTGTCACAGATACTACACTGCTCTCTCTTTCTTTCTCTCTCACACTCTTTCTCTTTCTCTGTCTCTGTCTCTGTCTCTGTCTCTGTCTCTGTCTCTCTCTCTCTCTCTCTCTCTCTCTCTCTCTCTCTCTCTCTCTCTCTTTTCAACACGTGCAATTTTTTGAGAGAGCCTTCTTCTGTCGCTGGCATTCTCTAGAAAAAGATAAAACTAGCTTTGTTACACACAAAACAAATCTGCACGAAACATTGTCCTGCACACAATTACTGTGAAAAAGTGGTGCTAAAAAAATAGTTGAAAACATATTTACAGCAACGCGTTACACCGTTAACACCCTGATGGACACACGTCCAAGTTCTTTCATTTATCTTAACAGTGCGAAACATTACGTAAACGTGTTTACAGCCAGTTGTGTTGTTGTGTTTCCAGAACCGCGGGGTGGGCCGACATCTGGATGCAAGCATGTTTTCAAACCCCCCTTCACCACACACACACGCACACACACACACACACACACACACACACACACACACACACACACACACACACACACACACACACACACACACACACACACACACACACACACACACACACACACACACAGAGTTCCTTTAGAAGGGTGGGCAGCCCCTGATTAGAATTAGCTCGTTAGCTCTTGATTTGCCTTCACACCGCCAAACGTGTTTCAACAACCAAACAAAGTTAAAGGGGCCCCCTGTTCCCACACCTGGACCCCTTCCAGCCCTGGTCCAGACCTTTTTTCTTTACCAATTAAAGTTTAAAGTTAATGATAGGTTTGGGATAGCTAAGTTAGTGATATGTTCTTATTGGAAAGATTTACTCAACTTGTTACTATGTTACTATGCAGATTTATTGATCATAGCCAATATTAAAACGACAAAAATATCAACGATCCAAAAAAACATCAAAGTACCCCGAGGGGCACACGTACCCCTATTTGAGAAACATGTATAACACTGTATAAAATATGTACACACACACACACACACACACACGGGGGGGAGGACCTGTCCTTCTATAGAACTAACCCCCTCTGTTTGTATGCACGCATTTCTCAACCCCACCGTTGTCAAGTCGCTGTCAGTCGGAGCGCCGGGTTGAATATACATGAGGCTCCTGCTGTAGCTGTCCCACCGCAGCTGCCGCGCTTCTCTGACTTATTTCGCCTTTTCTCTCATGGAAGGTGTTAGCACAATCCCCGGCCGGATTTATGTGCACATTTGCATGTGAATGTAACGGCGCTTGATGTCCACACAGACGGATGCTGTGACTGTAGCAATAAATCCTTTTCCCTTTTCCCAAAAAGACATCTTGTGTTAAATGGGGATACTGACAGGCTCCAGCTATGTGCTGTTTTTCCAACAGCAACAGTACAACATTATATTGTCAATGCAAGTGCATTAAAATATGTGTATTCAATAATCATTTGATATTCTTGCTTCTTGCAAGGATATTGTATAATACATGTCATCCTAATGATGATACATTAATTGATTTATATGTGTGTACCCCTTACCTTTTAACTTTCCCAATTGCAGCTGACGTGACTAATGATCACAATACAAAAGCCACAATGCTGTGTTGAACTTTGTTGAAGTTTTATTTAACCATAATTGAATTCACTGTGATTTATGTCACCACCAATGCTAGCGGTTACATAAAAAAGCTTTTGACGGTGCTTTAAGTTAATCTCCATTCATGGAGCTGCATCATACACACACACACACACACACAACAGGATGATACTCTATACCTGCTTGGGAGTCAGAGCATGTTGCATATTTGCATGTTTAATTGACGTTTGGGCCTGAGCAATTGCCCCCATCTTGACAGAGAATAATGTGATTTGTATGCATGGGCGCCTCGGCTAGCCCTCATGGCCCTGGGTTAATAAACATGAGGAAACAGCTGCATCTGGCCAATCATCTGCCTCGCATTCAGAACCACCGCTATTGGACCGTTGTTTTACAACATGAAATTTTTTCTGACTATTCTTTTATTGGCCACAATATAAAAAAGCAGATAAAGGACAAAGGCGTCACATTAAGATCTAGCACTATCAAAAATGGCTTGCTAACTCCAGTGCGTGGGTAATGGTGACCGCCAGTGACCGTCACTGCGTTGAGAACGTGGAGCTGTCGTCTCCATCGTCTGCCAGCAGGAGGCAGAGAGCAGCCCAGCGGAGTGCTCAGCTGAGGGCCCCACGGGAGGCTGTGGGAAACGGCCCTTTGTTTAGAAGACACCAGCGTCCAGGCCGCGGGGTGTGTGTGTGTGTGTGTGTGTGTGTGTGTGTGTGTGTGTGTGTGTGTGTGTGTGTGTGTGTGTGTGTGTGTGTGTGTGGGGAGGGGGAGGGGGGTGGGGGGAGAATTCTATCAGCTGGCTAAATCCAGACCATGCTGACCAGGCAGGACGCCACCTCCTCCAAAGTTTGGATGTATGCGTATGCGAGTGGCGCAAGCAGACGCAGACACACAAACACGCAGCCACAAACGCAAACACGCAAACACAGTGAGGTCTGACTCCCCCCACGCCTGCGTCCATGTCCCGGGTTGGTGTGAGCGCGCGGGGGGGGGGGGCCGGGGGGTCACGCATCTGCACAACTGCGGGCGGCTGGGAACAACCAGCAAGCAGAGTTGAGATAGAGGGAGTGGGAGATGCAGCGAGGAGACAGAGAGGGGGGGAGGGAGGCCTCATTCTAAAATGGATGGACGTATTGAAAGCATTTCGAAAGGCAGTTCAAAAACCACCACGATGCAGAGCTCACATTCAAGCTCAAGTTTTCATTTGTTGATATGACATCACAACATGTGATCATGGGATCAACCACAAATGTTGATTTGTTTAGAATTGAACACATTCTAAACAAGATATGTTGGTGCCCACAATACGTGACACATGGAAAAGTAAAGAATCACAACATTGCCTGTAAGTCAGCACTACATGTAATATATTACTTCTATATGTAATATAGTACTATTGTGTTATGTAACAGGCATATCTTGGCTCTGGGATTTGAATTAGTCAGTTAATTTTAACAAACCACGCATGCAGCAATAAGGTTCATACTTATTTATTTGTAATGCCATTAGTGTCGTCTGGGCCAAGATAAAATGTATAACATTTTTCAGTCTTTTCTGCACTGCGCCACCGTGCTCACAGCAAGAAGGTCACAGCAAGAAGGTCCTGGGATCGATTCCCGCCTGGGGCGCTGTTGAGTCTGGGGTGCCCAGGTGGGTGATCTCCCAGCCTTTCTGTGTGGAGTTTGCATGTGCTCCGTGGGGTCTCCTTACGGATTAAGGAGACCCCCAATTAAAAAACAAAAACATGTGACGATCGCCTCTCCTGTCCACATCCCTGACCAAGATGTGGACATAAAAACCTGGAGTTGTTGGTCCCCGGGCGCCGTCAAAATGGCTGCCCACTGCTCCTGGCTGCCCCTGGAGGGGCAGAGGCCAAATTTCCGCAGGCCACCCTCCCTGCATGCGCGTGTGTGTCCATTACATATGTGGATTTAATAAAGATCTTCTTCAGATGGATAAAGTGGGGTTTAACTGCCTCCGACGTATTTTTTGCTGATATTAACATTTCTGAGCAAGCATATTCATAGCGCAACACGGACAGGTTACACAAAGACACACACACACACAGACACGCGGGGAGTACAGACAGATGGTGTTGACCTTCATAACCTTTTGTCCAAGAAACTGACGCTGCAGTATATTTATCACTGATGTCATACAAACCTAACTGACCACCTGTGGTGGTGTCCGTAACTCTCCCACTCCAACACACACACACATACACACACACACACACACGCAGCGTGTTGTTTTGTTCTTTCCATCTTTTAATAAAGAGGACAGATACATGTCCATGTGTTGCTTACATTGTATATTTCTTTTGGAGCAAAACTATCATTCAGTTCTTCCTCTTGCCCTGCGGTTCTCATCTTTTACCAACTAGGAACTAGAAAGGGAAAAAACTGAAAATAAGTACAAAGAGGCGTGCATCCTAATGGAGACTAGTGGCTCTGTAACAGATCCTAAGAAGGGCTTTATGTATTGCTATTTAGAATCCGCATGGCCCATTGAATTCTGCTTCTTTGCATCCTAAACACCCTAGAGTCTCATCTACAGACAGCTATGTGTGTGTGTGTGTGTTCATGGGTGTGTGTGTGTGTGTGTCTACACATATTAATTTGTATGTGTGGGTAGTACCAAGTACTGTATTAGTGCGTCTACGTGTCTGTACATGTGTGTGTGTGTGTGTGTACATGTACGTGTGTGTGTGTGTGTGTGTGTGTGTACATGGACGTGTGTGTGTGTGTGTGCTTTCATATGGCTCTGCATGGCTGCAGCACAGATGGGACTCGTCAGCGGCACAGAACACGAGTCTCTAGGGGAACATGAACTTGACTCCCTCTGGAGGAGGATGAGGAGGAGGAGGAGTACCCCTGTGTTTTGTGTCTGGTGTTGACGTGGTACATTTAGGTCTCCATCTCATTACCATACGGCATGTTTTTAAATGACGCCTCGGGATGCAAAAGCTGTGGCTTTTTTTGTAATTGAAAAGGATTCACTCAGATGTTTTTTTTTTTACTGACAGTGGTACATTACTACGATCACACACTTAATATGCAGACATGCACACAAACACTATATGTGTGTGTGTGTGTGTGTGTGTGTGAGACATAAATAAAGCGTAATAAAGTAAGGTGTACAGTGCATGTGCGTGAAATCATAATGACTAGTTCTGAGGACAACATAATTACATGGAAGTCTAAAAGACAAAAATAAGCGGTGTCGGCTCGCAGCGTTTGGCTCATGACTTCAGTCTTAAATTGCACCCATCACCTGTTGCACGCCAGCCTAACGTATTGTTATGGTTCCAAATGAACTGTACTTGAAGCAGTGGTTCCAAATATTGCTATTACAGTTACAGTTGTTTGTCAAATTGTATTTGGCATTCGTAAATACAAATAAATGTTTACAAAGGAATAAGAGTGATAACATGTTATACAGATATGAATACAGGTGTGGATGAGATTTTGGCTTGCCCTTTAGTGTGCCTTGGGCACAGAAAGTTAGAAAAAAAAGTTTATTCAATCATATCGTCCCTTAATTGCCTTCTCATGCCGCGTTTCAGGCGTGTCTCTCTTCTGTGTAACCAAATAGCTATTGCGTGTTGTTGACTTTGCATGTTAGCATGCTAGCGTGTTTCACGTGCCTCCTGAATGCCTGCTACTTGAGCTCCTAGTCGGTGCCATGTGCCGTCACCTCGACTATGAACAGCGAGGAGGATGGATGGGTAGTGAAACAAGAGTTCAGAGGAAAGCTGAACTCTTCCCTTTAGACAGGGAAATGGCGTGACGTGGAGCTCTGTCCAGGGAATGGCATTTTGATGGAGGCGTTCCAATGACAATGACACGGTAAACAAGGTGCAACAAGAAGGACGCAAGTCTGGATCTGGAAGTATTTTATTGAGCAGACACTCACACACTCTCTGTTTGTCTTCGCCCAGAAACGCATGCCACAAATACTTTCTTGTTTAGTCTGAACCCGAAAGACGCACACATCATTAAAAAAACAGACTTCAACGGCTCCAGTGTAGGCCTACTTCAGTGCAGTGTGTTCTGTGTTCAAATCAGAATCCACATTTGACATTGTCAGTGAGTGAATAAGGGGATTATTAAAGTGCAGACACGGCCTACTGTAGAACAGCCAGTGTTTACCCAAATCTGTCCCAAAAAGATCAGAGACAAGATTGCGGTGTCAAGACCTGAGGTTTCTGCTGCTTCACTGGCCGACCACTGGCATGACATGTGGGCTTACTGAGGCCTGATGCAGCTCACTGATGGCTGACCTGTTTAAGAGATTAGAATGAGCAGCCGCATCTATCATTTTGAGACATGATATGATGTGTGATCCGCCTCGGCCCGTTCTGCGTCTTGCGGTCGTAGGGGGTGGCTGAGGAGGTGTCTTCCTGCTGGTGTGAAACTATGCCTGGTACGACTGTATGGTTCAGATAGCCTTTGCGCCTGATTTGATGGCCTTTTTTGTCAGGGAAGTCCCATTGCAGGATAAGGATTACTAGGATTGCTAATTCCCTCCATTACCTTGTCTTAATGATGTGTTTTACTACCTTGTGGAGCAATGACATAAGCGTAGGTTTCAGCACAAAACAACAATGCTTTATGGAGGGACGGGAGATCGGGATGATGATAAGTCTCTCTTATAGATACGCTGTTTTTGCCGTACTGCATGGATTTTTATCAGGGGCAAATGTCCTATCGCTTTCCCCTGACAGACATCACTGTGGTGCCAATCAGTGCCCAGTCCCTACACAGTCGGCTGCAAGTCCGCACAGTTGGTAGTGGGCAACCAATGCTCAATCACGCCTTTGTCCTTTTCGTGAGAACAAACATTGACAGTGACAACAACATCAGCTACAGACATACAGCAGCGGTAGCGGCAGCAGCAGTAGTAACAGCAGCAGTAACAGCAGCAGCATTAGCACCATAGCCCTGGTCCTCAGCCGAACATGGGACAGCGCCAGGCACATCTCCGCCACAGGCCGGTGCCCGTCCAGCCCGGGCCACCGTCTCCCAGGGTAGTGAGTGCCCGGCTTCTGGCAGAACCGCCCCAAAGAGCTATCTGTCACCATCACCAGCAGCACTTGGGCTGTCCTGCTCTGAGGCCTGTGACCTGCGCACCCCCTTATTCACCCAGTCTGTTCAGGATGCCGGGCCGCCGGTAAGTTGGAGTGGAGAGGTGGCGGGGGTGGGCGCGGGGGGTGCGGGTGTGCAGGGGGCAGTGGCTACTAGTGGGGCAGTTTTGTGCCAAAACTATTTGCTGTTGATTTGTTCAAAAAACACAACTAATTCTTGGATTTGATAATGTGTTGTGATGTGTCCTCATCAAGGTAACATTTTGCTGGATGCATTCCAGCTAAAACAGGAGGTATTCCACTTGCATGGCAACATAACACACCTGCCAAAAGCTTGATAAACCCACTGAGATGAATGCAATGCTTTTTAGTATTGGAAAGTGCTATTAACGACTTCACGGTTTGATGACCGGCGGTGACGTAAATGTAAATATGATCCAGGGGAAATAAATAAAAAAAATCCCGGCACACCCTTAGAAGTGGAGACCCCTGCTAATAGTGGGCGTACAAGGGCCCTTTTGATACGCACATCCCGGGGATTTGTGGGAGAAACATTTCCGTGCTTCTTGGAAGAGGTCCAGATGGCACACATCGGCAGCAAATCTCTGCCGTCTTGTCCAACCTTTTTGAAAGGATTGGGAAGAAGTGCTCAAATGCTGAGCGTGCGACGTGACTTTTCATTTGGAAATCATCATGCCCTCCATCCATCCCTGATGGAGATGAATCATCATAAATCATCGGGTTACTGTGGAGGAAGGAGTATAGAGCATTCTGCCTTGATGGACAGAAGTTTGAGTTAGCGTAGTTGCACTGCGGGGCCATACAAGGTCTATGTGGAGTCCTGGCTGTTGTTCAGTGTGCAGCACAGGGCTTTTCCTGGGAGGAGACGGTCCTACCAGCCTCTGGGTGTGAATTGTCGTCTGTGGGCATCCTTTGTGTACGCTTCATATGTGTGTATTACAGACAGGATATCCACCATTTTAGACAGCCTGTAGCATTATGTATTGATGTGTTTTTGGTCTATAAGAAGGTTTAAATAATACATACACAAAACACGATATATAGTGTATACATTTACGGAGAAAGCTAGGAGTCGAGAAATATAACAAAACCAGGCAAAGACCATTCTTGCCTCTCTCGCTATTCAGGTCGGTGCATCACTCTGGGTCAACAGGGGATGTGTGATATTGATTTCTCTACAGCGATCCCAGAATAAGCTCACCGGCGTATGGTATTTAATAGCCCTCACTCATGTTATTTTTTTTCACCTTGACAGCTGGATGTCCCCGTAAAGAGTAAAGCCTCTCTCTCCCTCTGTGCTCATGACACGTTCAGTCAAGAGTCACTCCTCACTGTGTAACAAGCAGAGACACCACACACTCAGCCATTCAGGGCTGAGTGTGTGGGGAATTAAGTCAACGCGTATTTGCCATGGAAAATAAAAGCAGCATTTTGCTCCCATTGGCTGGAAGCAGAGGACAGATGGAGGGTTTATATAACGGCGCTGGCTCTGGGGCTGAAGGGACATCTGATGGAAAGTGCCAACCCTGTCTTGCTGCTCCAGCGTGAGTCACTGTTGGATGCCATTGGTGCCAGCGGCGGCTCGCCACAAGGGGTATTCTTGGGGCTCGAGGATGCTCCAGCGTCAATGTCTTACATCCAGGGGCCCCTCTCCATGAATACAATATGTGGAATGCATGCGGGTATTTCAGTGCATTGTTAATATTATGATGACGTTTGCGGTAGCAATCACAGATGCGTTGCAAGTGGAGTGACTGCCAGCATCTCTAATACAGTAAATCCATCAGTAACTCGTCCTACTGTGTATGTGAATCAGTGTGCGTGTGTGTGTGTATGTGTGTGTGTTAGAAGCGTGCGCGCGGCAGGGGGGGGGGGGGGGTACAGCGCAGGTCAAGATGAATCACCTGCCCCCCCAGCTGTGCAGACCTATATTAGAGCTGGCAGTGTGGACGGCATGGCATGAAATGGGAGCAGACAGGCGCAGCAGACTCCTAATAGCCACTCCATGTGCTTTCTGCTGGGCTCTGTGAGGCCGTCCAGCAGGTCTCCTCCTGCTTCCTTCTACTAATTGCTCAGGTTATTTCACAGTATCAAAGACAGTGTCGTCCCTGAGAGGCAGCAGACCGCGGTCAGGTGTCAGGGACTTATGGTTTACCATACAGAAGATGATCGATGGCCAGATCTCACTGTTAGTCATGCTCTTTACTCAGTTACTTCTTTGCTGCTTCTGTGTGTGTGTGTGTGTGTGTGTGTGTGTGTGTGTGTGTGTGTGTGTGTGTGTGTGTGTGTGTGTGTGTGTGTGTGTGTGTGTGTGTGTGTGTGTGTGTGTGTGTGTTAAACAAACTAGAGAGTATTAGAGAATTCAGAAAATGCATTTGTAAAGGTGGAGAGATAATAGTGATTTTACAATAAGCCTTCAGTAGATCCGCTGAGTTTGGCCTTTTGGAGGTTAGAGTATTTAACAAAAGGTTAAGTTAAAACACTAACACGCGGCACAGGCTATTATACTTTTATGAGCGAGGGGGTCAGTTAGCCTGTCATACATATTGCACAATATTTCCATTCCACAAAGTGGAGCCTACAAAAACAAAACCAAAAGAGAAACAGACATGTGATGGTTTTGTACTTTCCCCCTTGTGTGACATGCTTGGTCTTGTGTTTTTTCTTTGTTTCATTAATACGTCCACAGTTAATTTGTATTATTTGTATTATATGCAGTGTATTATATAACTGTGTTATTTTGCACAATTGGACAGCTAATGTTGTAGGTAACATTTCTGCAACATTACTTTATTGCAATGCTTGTGTTTTATTGAAAGATGGCCAGACGTCCCTTTACAGGGCAAACAACATCTTGATTTTTCTTCAAGGTGCACTGCAAATGAACATGGAAAATTCCAGTACAAACCTGTTTTGTCCAGCAAGCTGCGCAAAGAATAGATGCAATATTAGTTTTGGCCGCTAGATGCTGATACAGTTCCAAAGTACACAGAGGGAAATTTACCAGGAGAGTGTATGGAAATTCACCTAAAAAACAAAGATGGTGCAATACTAGTGGCCTTGCTTGGCCAATTAACAATAACAACAGTGGAAGGGGGACATTTCATAAGCATTCCAGCGTAAACAATCACATACAATACTTCACTTTCCAGAGCGTTGCAGGGATCTTGTTGTTGCCAGTATGATTTAGGTTTATAACCAATGAGTATTTTCTTTCCTGAAACGTGCAAACAAACAAACAAACAAACAAAGTTGGTCAAAACACACGTGTAAGCACGTTTAGTCAACATCAAAGAAGCTGTGTGTGTTTTCTTTGCGTAGTATAGTGTAGTATAGTATAGTATAGTGTAATATAGTGTAATATAGTGTAGTATAGTGAAGTATAGTGAAGTATAGTATAGTGAAGTATAGTATAGTGTAATATAGTGAAGTATATTGTAGTATAGTGTAGTGTAGTGGAGTATAGTGTAGCATGGTATAGTGTAGTGTAGTGAAGCATAGTGTAGTATAGTATAGTGTAGTATAGTATAGTGTAGTGTAGTATGGTACAGTGTAATATAGTGTAGTATAGTAGTATATTATAGTATAGTGTAGTACAGTGTAGTATAGTACAGTGTAGTATAGTGTAGTACAGTATAGTGTAGTATCATGTAGTATAGTACAGTGCAGTGTAGTGTAGTATAGTGTAGTACAGTATAGTGTAATATAGTGTAGTATAGTGCAGTGTAGTACAGTATAGTGTAATATTGTGTAGTATAGTAGTATAGTATAGCATAGTGTAGTATAGTATAGTGTAGTATAGTGTAGTATAGTATAGTGCAGTGTAGTGTAGTACAGTATAGTGTAATATAGTGTAGTATAGTGCAGTGTAGTATAGTGTAGTACAGTATAGTGTAATATCGTGTAGTATAGTAGTATAGTATAGTGTAGTACAGTATAGTGTAATATAGTATAGTGTAGTATAGTATAGTGTAATATAGTGTAGTATCGTAGCATAGTGTAGTACAGTATAGTATAGTATAGTGTAGTATAGTAGTATAGTATAGTATAGTGTAGTACAGTATAGTGTAGTATAGTATAGTGTAGTAGTAGTAGTATAGTGTAATATAGTGTATACAGTATAGTGTAATATAGTATAGTGTAGTATAGTATAGTGTAATATAGTGTAGTATCGTAGCATAGTGTAGTACAGTATAGTGTAGTATTGTGTAGTATAGTGCAGTGTAGTGTAGTATAGTATAGTGTAGTACAGTATAGTGTAATATCGTGTAGTATAGTAGTATAGTATAGCATAGTGTAGTACAGTATAGTGTAGTATAGTATAGTGTAGTATAGTAGTGTATAGTAGTATAGTAGTATAGTAGTGTAGTGTAGTACAGTATAGTAGTATAGTATAGTGTAGTAGTAGTAGTATAGTGAGTGTAGTACAGTATAGTGTAATATAGTGTAGTATAGTAGTATAGTGTAGTGTAGTATAGTAGTGTAATATAGTGTAGTATAGTAGTATAGTGTAGTGTAGTACAGTATAGTGTAATATAGTGTAGTATAGTAGTATAGTGTAGTGTAGTACAGTATAGTGTAATATAGTGAAGTGTAGTATGGTGTAGTATAGTATAGTGTAGTTTTAGTGTAATATAGTGTAAGTATAGTATAGTGTAGTACAGTATGTGTAATATAGTGTAGTATAGTATAGTGTAGTATAGTATAGTGTAGTATAGTAGTATAGTTATAGTGCAGTGTAGTGTAGTTGTAGTATAGTGTAGTAGTAGTCTAGTGCAGTGTAGTAGAGTATAGGTGTAATATAGTGTAGTAAGTAGGCTAGTGTGTACAGTATAGTGTAATATAGTGAAGTGTAGTATGGTGTAGTATAGTATAGTGTAGTTTAGTGTAATATAGTGTAGTATAGTAGTATATTATATTATAGTATAGTGTAGCGTAGTATAGTATAATGAAGCGTGCACTGCGGGTCAGTCAACGGGGAGGGGCGGAGTTAATATCCTGCGTCAACTGACGTCAGAGCATCGACATATATAAGCGCTTGTGGCAATAAATAGCCACTCGCACACTCGCCTGTAACTCGAACGAAGCTCATCCACCGGCGACACTCACTAGCGACACTCCTCCAGACCACAGCCGCCTCATCGGCTCAGATCCTGCGATCGAGGAGCTCGTCGTCGTCGTGCGTTGCGGTGATTTTTTTAAGCTGAACCAAAAAACACAAACATCGGATCTTGTAACGATAGACTCCCGACCGCCGCAAACGTGGCGAGAAGCGTCCTCCAGACCACTCTGGTCCTCAACATGAGCACCGAGGTGTTCGGCAAAAGCCCCATGGAGGTGGCCGTCTACCAGCTGCACAACTTCTCCATCTCCTTCTTCTCCTCGCTACTGGGGGGGGATGTGGTGTCGGTCAAACTTGACAACAGGTAACGCGCTCCTCCGACGCGTCACTTGTGGACCAGTAGCTTTAAAATAATATCCACACCGATGCTTCTCACTTGACTATCATATGCATACTATAGCCTATTTCTATCCGACCGCCTCTGTTTATTTGTCTTTTCAACTTTAAATTTTTGCGCTAACCTTCCTCGATGTAGGCATATAAAAAAAAGGATGCATTGAGCAGCCCTTTATAAGTGAAGTAGTGTTTCTCAAATGGGGGTACGTGCACCCCTAGGAGTAATTTGAGGGGGACTGCAGGGGTCTTTTGAAAAGAGTCTGCTGAAAAGATCCAGCCAAGACACAAACCCCAAAATAGTCTGTCACTAAGTTATGTCACTAAGCCATCCAGATTAGTTAAAGATTAATTTCAACTTCCATGCATGTTATGCAAGATGTTATTTGTGCTTGTGAAATATTTTGAGGGGATACATCACTTGGAAAAGTTTGAGAACCACTGGTGTAGTGGATTCTCTGAGACGAACTGGGTTTCTCTTTCTCTTGGCACACAATGAAAGGTGTCCCAGTGGAGTGGCGTGATGTTCTTTCATTTCATGGTGTCCCTTTTCTCTCCTTTTTCCTCCCTTCTCTGCAGTGCCTCTGGTGCTAGCGTTGTGGCCATTGACAACAAGATTGAACAGGCAATGGTGAGTTCAGACCACAACATTGGAACTAAATGCAACATTGCACTTCAAACGCAAAGCAGCACACCATGTTGACATGTTGACATGTTGACATGTTGATATGTTACCATGTTGACATGTTGACATTACATTTACATTTAGATTTAGGGCATTTGGCATGTTGACATGTTGACATGTCACCATGTTACCATGGTGACATGTTCACATAGTAGTTTGGGCACTGCTGTTGCACAGTGTGCCAAATTGTAGTCAGCTGGGCAGGTTTCTCTTGTGTGCGTAGCCTACTACTCAAACTGTCAACAATATCACACATGGAAGTTACACTTACAATTTTATATCGTGGTCCTATGACAAAATCCTATGAAATTTTTATTTATTTATTTTTGTCTCTGGGTCCTCCTCTGTGCTAGATCCAATTGATTAGGAACTACAGGTCTTAAAGAAAGTGTTTGAAGAAAGAAAACATTCTACATGCCACTCCTGGTCTTATCTGAGCACCAAAGTGGTCTTAATGTTTATTTGTGCGTGCTCAGTAGGCCAACACTTGACAGAGGAGGCCGGCGTCGTGTTAGTCAGTGCACCAGAAACATTGAGAGCAGGAAAGACCCACAGGCTCTCTTTGTTTTGGTTGCCAGGTAGCCTGTAATTAACAGTGTGAGATATTTGTTGTCATGCATTAAATGTACACAACAATGGATAACTATGTAGAGAATGAGTCTGGAGTCGCAGGCTTTATACACCCACATAGATGTGTCTTGTCTAGGTGTCTTTGTATTGGTTGGGTGAATTTTTTGAAAGGTACTTTTGTTTCAGTATCAAGAGAAGTAGTTGTATTAATGCTACATCACTAGTTGACCCCAACCCCGCCCCCCACCCCCCAAAAAAAAACCAAAAACAACTATTTGCACAAGTCTATATGAGTCATACGTTCACTAGCACTACACTGCTTGCCACCACATCTCTAAAGACCTTCCTCTTCCTCCTCCTCTGGCAGGACCTAGTGAAGAACCACCTGATGTATGCGGTGCGTGAGGAGGTGGAGGTACTGAAGGAGCAGATCAAGGAGCTGGCGGAGAAGAACAACCAGCTGGAGCGGGAGAACAGCCTGCTGAAGAACCTGGCCAGCCCCGAACAGATGGAGAAGTTCCAGTCGCGCGTCCCCGCCGACGAGCTGCTGGCCCTGGACAACCAGACCGGCTTGGCCTCGGGACGCCACCACCACCATCACCGCCACCACCATCCGCCACAGCATCTCCTACACCAGCCGCCACAGCCGTGCTCCATGAGCGCTGGTTCTGCTGTGTAAGGGGGCCGCCGGCCTTGGGGCGGGCAGAGCCACCGTCCTCCACAGCAGCAACGGACCTCCACGCCGGCGCCACCACGCCCGGCGTTGTTACGACGAGCGTGCCGTTTTCAAACCAAAAGGTCAGACCAGCCCTAAAGGGACATAAAACTAGTCCTCCCCCCAAAGAAGGGGACGGAAAGAAAATGTTTCAAGGGCTGCCCAACCCCCCGACACCCCCCCTCCCCTCTCTGCCCTCAGATGCGGGAAAGGGCACCGACTTGTTGACATTTGGTAACAAACAGAAAGCACATGCAAGCCCAGCACTAAAAGACACTTTTTGACTGGTGCGGACTCAGGCCCGACATCTGACACTGTCTGACTTTGTCTTTTCCTTAGCCTCTCGTTCGTAGACAAAAGCGCTATGAGGAGGAAATGCATAGAAATGGCGGCGCCGACATGTGGCCGCCAAAGCGCTTGCTTTGGGACAGTTATACGCTTTCCCTCCCCACCCCCCCCCCCACACCTGCTCTGAAGAGGGGCTGTGGAGCTGAGATTGGGCTGGCCCTGCTGGTGCTATCTTGGATTGCGACTGTTTCCTGGGAGGAAAAAAAGCAGGTTTCCCTCCCCTCCCCATCGTGTGGATTTTGTCCTAACCAATCACGACAAGAACAATACCCAAGTTTCATCTGTTTCGTCGGAGTCACGGCAACTTGTGCACAGTTCCGTTCAGGAATGTTTCCTGTCGCCATACTGTTGAAGATCTCCATGTACATTGTAAACGTATAACAGCAACATAAATCAAAAAACCGGGACTGGCTAAGAAAAAGGAAGTGGAGTTCCTTGTAGCATAGCATGCATCCAGTTTGTTTGAACGCAATTCTTGTATCACTGGCAGGTGGGGCTTTGCAGAAAAAGAATCTAGTTATAACTTCTGTTTTACTTTTTAAGTTTTTGTTTTTGGTGATTCTGAACAAAGCTGTTAAAGTAGGACCCTTGTACATTATGCTGTAAATTACTTTTTTGTATTTGAGAAGAGGTGGCCATGGTCACACTTTGTTTGCCTAGCTCTTCTCAGTAAAACAAGAACTAGAATCTGCATAAACATTATACATCCTGAGTTTAGTGTTTAGTGGAGATTGCAAGTGAGCGGCCATTTTGTGGTTCTTGGCTGCAGATGCACTCCTGACTTTACCAGCATCGCACAAGTGTATGCGTCTCCTCTGAACTTTTTTGACCATGCCAACTTGAGAACAACGGCATGACAACAGTGCCTGTACTTTAGTAAGAGAGGAAAGGAAGAAGAAAACCAGTTTTCACACTGAACTCTTGTCGCGTTCTAGCTACCAAAGACTTCACCTCACACTCTCCAAAAACACAGAGAAACCAAGAAAGCCAAGCTAAACAGGACCATGTGTTGAAACACAAACTTCACAGGGAGACGTCTTGTTAGCTGGATAAAAGTTAAAGTGTATGTTTTGTAAAGATAACGGTGTTGTTGCTGTTCTGTATCTAAGGAGACTGTTGTTCACTATGGTGTATGGATACAAATGCACATTTGCAATAAACCTTATGTTTACATAATTGTAGTATGTTGACTTGCTTTTTCGTTTTTGATTCAGTGGCTTTGTCTACATAGCTTGATCAAACACTACAGCCTAGGCTAACCTCACATTGGCCATTGGTTTTATTGACTTAATCATTACTAGTAATTTGCCATCTCATGCACACTCTCCTTGCTGACCAGAAATACTGTACAGTTGGCATAGACATGGGAATACAAGTGTGAAAATAATAGCTGGTGAAATAGTGGCTCATGCATGGATTAAAGTTTCAATCTGCAGGTCTATCAGATTTCTCTTTGTACTTGGTTTACTGGAGTCCATGGGTATATTTTGCCTGACTTTGGACATGTTTGCTGCTACTGCATGATTTGATTATTCAAATAGTAAGCAGTTTCCTTGGGATCACATATGGTTTGCTCAGCAATGTTTTAAAGAACAAAAAAAACATGGAGATAAAACCAATGTGATGATATTGGAGCCTGGAAGCTGGGCAACTTCACCTCAACACCTGTCGAGTCCTGGGTGTTTATTTATTCATAGCTTTTCAATGAGACGGCTCATGTTTTCTAGGAATTGTAAGAAGCACCCTGTGGGAGTGGCGCCTTATTGCATGTGAAGCGCTCTGAGAGCAGGCAGGTGGATGCAGTCTGATGACACTTGCTTGTTTTTAACCAACCCATCAACCTATGAATCAATTGCAGACTGGGTTAACTTGTCATTGGGGAGTGAAGTTGGATCTGTGGGTGGAAAACGTTGCTCAAATAGCGTTTTTCCCGGGACAGTTGGGCAGTCGTTCAGTGGGACTGGTACGTAACCGGAGTCGACTCAGCCTCGTTGGTGGCCGGGTTCTAGTGGCCTTCGCCCGGCTCTTTGGAAAACGCAAAACCACAAGAGATCAAATAGCCAAAGAGTCAACGGTGTCTCCCAAAATGATCGTCTGAGATGTTAAAACTTTGAGTTTGCTTTGGCCGTCGCCATCTTCGAAGGTTTAGTGGCAAAGCCTATGTATTATGTATTTGTATTTATTTAACTAGGTTAAACTCATTGAGTTTAAACATCTTTTACAAGAAAGACGTGGCCAAAAAGTGACATGTGTGTTGACATTTCTCACACGGCTTTATCTACAGGTGGTCAGACTGCATGTCATCTCCTTGACCATCTACTTCTGTGATGCATGATAAATGTTATGAGGGAAGTGTTGCTGTTTTTAGTTGTTTCAATGCATCAAACGTATTGTAATGTATCTGATATATTGCAAATACACAATGGATCAGATGGCAATTGCAGCCCAGTTGGGGGTCTTTGGTTGTCTGTGGCCCCTGAACCATAAACATATGGTAAAAAGAAAACAGTATGTGGAACTGCATAAATTTAGCAAATTCTGCAATGTGAAAGTGGCTCCCATATAGTCTTATTTTGCATAGCAGGTCAACGAGGAGACAACGTCGCCATACTCCTGGTGTTATGCAATGACAAAAAAAACACAACAGCATCTGTTTCAGATGGAAATGTGGTGAGCGCTGGGATAAGCAGTCCCTGCCTAACTGCGGTTATGTTCGCGTGCAAGGAGGGAGTTTTTTCTTTTCTTCCAGAAACCAGTCAGGTCAAGTGTGTGTGTGTGTCCTCTCAGGAGGATTAGCAAATTAACCATTATGTTAGCATGGAGGCCACAGTTGAATTGGCATAAATACCTGGCGCAAGCTGTCTTAATACTGGCTGGATAATGCGTCGCTGTGTGTCTCCTGCGCTTTCCCGCAAAGTGTGGGATTTCCAATAATAAGTCACGTTACATAACAAATGAGTGTAGAATCCATGGTATTTCACAGTAATACAAGTGACTTTCAAAGTAAGCAATTGTTAGCCTGATTCGTCGACACAAGACACTGAGAATGCTGCACCTAATTCATCTGTTTGAACACAAACAGGCCTTTCTTAATGTGGCTGTAAAATATGACCCCTAAATCCAGCTTGTCAACAGGGGGTGAAGACAACAGACAATAGGCCACGTTCATGCTTTGAACCCCGTTCTTCCACAGGCTGGGCCATTAAAAGGCCTCTGTCTTTTATTAACTTCATCCTCACAATGGATCACTTAGTCACTTTGGTCGCCATAACACCACTTATCCATTCAAAGAGAAGTCCTAATAAAATGTGAACCTTGATAACAACATTATTTACCAGGTTACATAAAATGTCACACACACAGCACAGGTGTCTGAACATAGATAACCAAATAGAGGTGTGGACATGGTGTGCATTCTATTCCTAAAACTACTTCAGCTGCAACTTAAAGGCAAATTCATTATTTCAGCACATAGAGGAAGACTATGCATCATGCAGAGTTAGTCCATAGCCTTTAGCCTTTAGCATGTCTGATCTAGACAGTGTAATACTGTATGTGGAGCTTGTTCTTCTCAAAACCTATCTGTCATCCCATGTTGATTTAACACATAATTGAATCAAACGGACCACTGTGGAGAATTTGACACATCGCTACCAAGAACGATGGAAAAATAGCACAATTGTGTAAGTTTGACTGATGGAGTGAACATAGTCATATATCACATATCATATATGGAACTCACTCTGTTACCCTTGGTTTACAGAGACGGGGCTGCTTGCGTGAGCTCTAAATCGTCCCTAGGGTTCCTTTTGTGTTGACAATCTGGAATTTGCTGTGTTCCTTGACGGTCCACCGGAGGTCCAACCAGCCCCCCCCTCCCCTCCCCACCCTTCCCCTCCCATCAGGAGTTGACTTTTATTCCTGAACTAAGGGCTGTGTCTTCTTAATGGGACTAGACCTTGGGACGATGTCTCAACACTGTTCCACCACACACAGGCGTGTGAGTCACGCATGTATTCATGTTTTAAACGAAGCTTGTATTCCCTGTCGAGAAAGTCATCATTGTGACGACGTAGGGAAAGAGAGACCGGTACTTCTCAGGTTGAGCCTAATTTCCATGCATGACAGCCTCTCAAACCAAGCTCGGTTTGACACACACTCACACACACACACACACACACACACACACACACACACACACACATACTATCGCGATCCATCTGCCACAAAAAGCAATTAAATAAGAGCTGTGTGACATCAGCTACAGGGGAAGGTAGAGAAGGTAGAGAAGGTAGATGGTCACTAGTCGTGATCACCACAGGACGCCTTTCTCCCGCCAATGTCTTGATAGTCTCGAGTCTCGGCTCTGTCTCTCTGTGATGTTGGCAGTCAAAGTCTAGAGGAGTAGGAAGCCAGGAATGCCGCTCTCTGGCCCTATCTCATTCAAAACAAACCGCCAGGCACAAAAGGTCACAAGGCCTCGGTTTCAGATTTTAAAGTAATACCCTTTGCACGGAGAAGGACTGCTGCAGTGTGCACAGTCGGGGGGCTTAGATAAATCCCTGTACAGACCTGCGGACCGCTTAGCTTGACATGTGGCATAGGGGGTGGGTCAAAGGTCGGGTTGGTTATGTAACCTGTACATCGGGCCTCTCTCTCTCGTTCGCTCTCTCTCTTTCACTCTCTCTCACTGTCTCGCTACCTCTCTCGCTCTGGAATCATGAAATGTATATCCTGATTATCTCAGACACTAATATTGAACAGGAAACAGGAACTTATTCATGTCATTATTATTATTAGTAATATAATTAACAGCTTCATTACAATGAGAGAGCAAGAGAGAAAAGATTCAAAATTCAAGAAGTTTAATTGTCACATACAGGATACGCAGTGAAATTTAAAAGTGGCGATGTCCAGTGGAATGTGCAACAGAACAATAGAAATATCACAATTGAAGGGAAAGAATCAGAATGGCCACACTATTTACAGTCTTTACAGCATTTACAGTCTTTTAGGAATGAGACATTTGAGCAAAATAGGCAAATAAACAGCAAGGAGGCATACAGCTCCACAGCTCTCCCCCCTCTGGGCAGATCAGATCACAACCTGAGGCCCCTCTATAAACCTGCGGTCCAGAGGCAACCAGTGGTCACCAGAACTGTACAGGGGTGGTCTCAGGATGCAGAGGAGACTCTCCAGGGCTGTTTTGAGCTGACAGACTGGGATGTTCTCTGTGATGGACATGGGCAGGACATAGACGGACTCACAGGTTGCATAACGGACTATGTACATTTCTGCACAGACTGTGTGATCCCGACTAAGACTGTGCACTGCTTCCCCAACAACAAACCCTGGGTGACTAAAGACATCAAGGCATCACTGAACAGGAAGAAATTGGCCTTCAGGAGTGGAGACGAGGAGGAGATGAAGAAGGTGCAGAGAGAACTGAGGGAAAAGAACACAGAGGGCAAGGAGAGCTACAGAAGAAAGCTCGAGAGGAAGCTTCAACAGAGGAACCTCAGGGAGGTGTGGAGTGGCATGAGAACCATCACTGGCCATGGAGCAGAGGCCATCCAGGGGAGGGAGGGAAACCTGGATGAGGCCAATTAGTTAAACCTGTTCTTCAACAGGTTTTACGATGTGGCTCCTCTCCTCCCTCCCCCCAGCACCTCCTGTGATGCTCTCCCCTCTCCCCCACCTCTCCCTCCCCCCCCATCTCTCCCCCCTCTCCTCTCTCCGCTTGTTCTCCCCCTCTCCTCTCCTCCCTCTCCTCTCTCCAGGGCCAATCACCATCACGGCGGAGGAGGTGAGATGTGAACTCGGCAGACTACACCCAGGCAAGGCTGCAGGGCTGGACGGCCTCAGCCCCAGAGTGCTCAAGGTGTGTGCGACTCAGCTGTGCGGCGTCTTCCAGCACATCTTCAACCTGAGCCTGAGCACGACGACCGTCCCTGTCCTGTGGAAAACATCATGCCTGGTTCCTGTCCCCAAGAAGAGACACGCAAGCAGCCACAGTGACTACAGACCTGTGGCCTTGACCTCACATGTCATGAAGTCGCTGGAGAGGCTAGTCCTGAAGCACATCCGTGCACTAGTCGAACCATCACTGAACCCTCTGTAGTTCGCCTACCAGCCCTGTATTGGAATGGAAGACGCCATCATCTACCTGCTGCACAGGGCTTATTGTCACCTGGAGGAGGCAGGCAGCGTTGTGAGAGTCACATTCTTCGACTTCTCAAGCGATTTCAACACCATAAAGCCTGGGGCTAAGCTTCCGGACATGCAGGTGGACGCTCCACTAGTGGCCTTGATTACGAACTACCTCACAGGTCGGCCACAGTATGTGAGGCTGCAGAGCAACATGTCAGACACTATAGTGAGCAACACGGAAGAACCTCCGGGGACAGTCCTGTCTCCCTTCCTGTTCACACTCTACACCTCAGACTTCAGATACAGCTCACTGTCCTGCTACCTGCAGAAGTTTTCGGATGACTCTGCCATTGTGGGCTGTATCAGAAAGGGGCAGGAGTCCGAGTACAGCAGTGTGGTGGACAGTTTCGTGGAGTGGTGTGGCTGAATCACCTGCAACTCAACATCTCTAAGACTAAGGAGTTGGTGGTGGATTTCAGGAAGCAACCGACTCACCCGAAACCGGTCAGCATCAGGAGAACCGAGGTGGACATTGTCGAGGAATATAAGTACCTGGGTGTTCACATAGACAATAAAATGGACTGGACTAAAAACACAGAGGCCCTGTATAAGAAAGATCAGAGTCCTACGGAGACTCAGATCGTCTGCAAAACCATGCTGCAGATGTTCTATCGCTCTGTGGTGGCCAGCATCATCTTCTACGCTGTTGTGTGCTGGGGCAGCAGGGTGAAGGCAGCCGACGCCAACAGACTCAATAAGCTCATCAGGAAAGCGGGTTCTGTCCTGGGAGTGGAATTGGAGTCTTTGGTAGAGGTACCGAGGTGCACCACAGAACACCACAGGAGGTCCTTTCTGCCTGTGGCCATCAAACTCTATAACTCCTCCCCCCTCTGTGGGAGGGACAGTGGAAATACAAAACAATGAACACAGCAATATAATGTGCAATATTACCTCTCAACATCATGTGCACTTTCCTCAGTATTACGTGCAATATTATTAATATTACTGTCCAACATCATGTGCGATACTCTATCATGTGCTATATTATTATTATTATTATTATTATTATCATGTTGTCTATAAATATGATCTATAACACTACCGCTCATCTCCTCTCATCATCATGTGCAATATTCTTAATGTCATGTCCAATAACATTACACTTTAATTATGCCAAATTGTTTGCGCAGTCGGAATATCTTATCTTGCCTACATATTTGTATATTTTAACTGTAAATTTGTAAATCCGTTAGTTTATTATTATTATTCTGTTGTTTTCCATATTGTTTTATTGTACTGTATCGCTATGTAACCTGGCACAAGAATTTCCTTCGGGATTAATAAAGTTCTATTCTATTCTATTCTATTCTATTATATTCTAAGGCATATAAACAAGTAGGCATATCAACAGAAAGGCAATATCAAAAATGTAGTATCAAGTTATGTAGTAAGACTATGTGGGTGCATGTACTGTGAACTACCTATGTGTGTGTGTGTGTGTGTGTGTGTGTGTGTGTGTGTGTGTGTGTGTGTGTGTGTGTGTGTGTGTGTGTTTGTGTCTGATTGTGTGCATGGGAGGGGGTAGGGGGGGTGGCCTAGTGAGGTCAGAGTTCACAGTCCTGATAGCCTGTGGAAAGAAACTCAGTTTTAGTCTCTCTGTTCTAGCAGCCTGACCACAGCAGATGGAACAGATTGTTGTTGGGGTGGTGAGGATCCTTCATGATCCTACAGGCTCTGGTTCGACACCTCCTGGAGTACAGGTCCTGCAGGGTGGGGAGTGTAGTGCCAATAGTGCATTCAGCTGAACGCGCTACCCTCTGCAGAGCCCTCCTGTCCTGAGAAGAGCTGTTGGCGAACCAGGCAGTGATGCTTCCTGTCAGGATGCTCTCCACCACACCAGCGTAGAAGGTCTGAAGGATCCTCTGGCAGACTCAGAACTTCCTTAGCTGCTTGAGGTGGTAGAGGTGCTGCTTCGCCTTCCTCACCAGAGTGTCAATGTGTGTAGTCCAAGTCAGATCTTCTCCACAGCAGTCCCAATAATCCCCAGTGGTGTGTAAGTCCTCTGATGTTGTTGTGTCCTCCTAAAGTCCACAATTAGCTCCTTAGTTTTGGAGACATTCAACACGAGGCTGTCTTGGCACCAGAATAACAGGTTACCAACTTCCTCTAGGTAGGCCATCTCATATTTACCAGAGATCACTCCCACCACCACTGTGCCATTCGCAGTCTTGGGCACAGGGACAATAGTGGACCACTAGAAGCAGGCTGGGACCACAGACTTAGCCAGGGAGCGGTTGAATATTGTGGTGAACACTGGAGCTAGCTAGTTCGCACAGGTCTTCACTTCACGGCTGCACTATCTTATATCTCAACTATGACACGGCAAAGGCACGATATCGTGTGCTTCGGGGCCCGAGCACCCACAGAGAATGCCGAGCACCTAGGCGAAATGCCAAGCAGCCACACACGCCTGTCGTGGCCAAACTTACTTGATTTGATATTAAACTCCATTGTGCTAGATTGCATCAACCGGAGGGACTGCACTGCTGTGATTTGTTGTTTCGCTGTCAGTCCTCTGCTCCTAACCCTAACCACCAATCACAGAGCATCGCTCCAAACTCCACCTGGCCTAGCATATGTGGCGCGTCTGGAAACTTTACAAAATGGACATAACATTTCTGTGGATAGACGATGACACAAAATACAATGTATTTTGTGAGGTTCGCACAACAGCTAAAAACATGAAAGTCCCGCTTCCATCAACCACACACGCTGAACGTTACTTCACTGTGCGTGCGCGTGTGTGTGGATGTTTGCTGTTCATTTCAGAAATGCATGCGTTTGACTCCTTTTCCTAAATCCATATGGCAACAAGTCGTGAAGGCCATGGTTTCTGCATCAGGTTTATCTGGGGCGTCGAGGGTCAGGCATTCAATGTTTGAGAGCACCCACCAGCAGTAACATAAATTGGCGCCGGTACACGGCATTGAGAAACACAGATACAACAATCTGATCATCAAATGGGGATAGCAGGATGTAACCTACTGTTTTACTATCAGTAGGTTGTAGCCCCCTCACCATTTTTAACTGCGCCCTCAGTCCCCCCCTCACCTCATCCTGCTTCACACACATTCACATAATGAGCTATATCAAGCAACTATGTTTAAAAGGATAGCTTTTCTGTGCAGTGCTGGGCATTACTGTGGTCAGTATTTTACAACCTGAACAATAAATACAGAGCACAGCACTATCAGCAATAGCTCTGTAACTTGTTTCTCACCTCCCGTTGTGTTATGTAAGCGTGCGTATTACGACAAAGCTAAGCGTCCAAACAAAAGTGACTTTCCGCTGACATGTCCCCCTTTCAAAGTGGAGGCTTTTTTGCATGAATTAACTTTTTTTTGTCTGTTTGAGGTGTTCTGTGAATAGAAAAAGACTCTATTTGAGGTGACCTGCTATTGCAGTAGCATGAACGAACATGAGCTGGACTACACACAACATTGTTCTGATTATGTGATAACAGTACATGATTTCTAACATTACATGATGTTTCGACTCAATACAATAAAGTAAAGTTAATAATTTCCATACAATCTCACACCCATGGACCCCTCACAAGGAATTTACAATAACGGACATGCAGTGAGTCATTCTAAGGTGTGGAGATGGGTTATATAACTATTTCTATAACTTTTTTTCCCCCATTGTGAAGTTTGTGCGACCATACCCCATTGTGTGTACTAAACATCCCCTTTTTGGTGTTATTGTCCCTGTCACACTGTCAGCCTCAGGAAGTGTATGGTTCAAGGCTTTTACGCACCGGGCGCCTAAAGAAATTGCAAAAAAAAAGATTTCAATCTAAACTTTTTCACAAGTGTTGTTGCAACACTTTTTCAATAAAGTACAACAACCATATGTGTCCCTGGCCTATATAAGCCACGGTTCGGTTTATACCTCAATTTCTTTGGTGGGGGTGGGGGTGATTGATTGATTGAAATTTGCTAGTTTGAGTAGACTTTAGGTTGACTGGAGTCATGTCATAAGATAGTCTCCCATCAGTGCAATACATGTAGCTTGTGCCAATTCCTCCACTTTCTTTGTCTTTTCACTGCCATGCAATTCGTGAATTCTTGCGACAATAGTTCTCCTCGAAGGTGGCTTGTATGATGGGTCACCTGAGGTGATCTGGACAATGTCTTGTAGCCACTGGTCTTCAACAATGTTGATGGGCCTACAGTCCATGGTGATCCATTTAGCGATTGCGTTGGTTAATTTAGCTGTTGTCACTTTGTTGAGAGACTTGCCCTGGATGCACTCTGCTAGCGTAGTCTGACCAACAGCTTCAGTGGAAAGACAGCTCATCAGTACAATATGTGTGGACGAAGCTAATGCTAGAGCTACCCTAACTATGCGAGGCCGCCTGGCAGGCCTCCTCTCTACTTTCTCTGGTGTATTCATCTTTTCCATGGATGCTGACTTTTCCTCCTCTAGCTGACAGATACGTCTCTCTAGGAGAGCTATCTTTTCTTCAAGGGAAGCACAGGAGCAAGAGTGACAGAAGTTGTTACAGATACAGATACAGTTTCAATAAGTCGCAATAAAACACAGCAGCTATCGGGTTTACAGTACAGAATGCTGAAACAGCAATCGGATTATATAAACAGTACCAATACTAGGATACAGATACTATTTTGCAGATGTGCAGCATCACCGGCGTCACCGTGGCAGCGCCTGAAAGAGAGATTCAGAGAAAACGTTAGACCTCCTCCCTACGACATGACAATCACGACACACAATCATTAGTGGAAGCCTTTTTCACTGTAATATTTGTGTTCTGTGAGTAAGTACTCATTACAAAAGCAACAGCTCGTAAAAGTATACTGACGCGCAAATTAATCGCAAGAAAAAAATGTGCCCGGTGTTTAAAGGCGTTAATGGGGGGCGGGAGAAACACCCATCGTCTCATAAAGCCTTGATTGGCATGTACCTTACGTGCCCTAATCCTGGATTACATTACACTTAATTTGTGCCATGTAAAAAACTAAAACAAACATGCACTCAGGGCTTCCATCATTCCAGACATGTCAGAATGAGTATTTGGGCTTCAGAATTGATATGATAATATAATATATTATAATATAATATATATTATTATATATTATATATATAATATATTTATTGATTTTTTGTATCGTTAATTTTAATCTGCAAAGTAACTCAAAAAGTAGAATACTTGCCTCTGAGATGTAGTGGAGTAGAAGTATAGTAAGTACTTCAGATTTGCACTTGAGTACAATACTAGTAAATGTACTTGGTTACTTTCCACCACTGGGTGAGGTTATTTAGGGAACAGAAACACAGCTCTCCTTCATGTTCTTGCTCCATGTCAGCTCCCATGACGTGTTGAGTGCTTAATGACACATGTCTATGTAGGTCTTTATGTATAGGTGTCTATACAGAATTAAAAACGGCTATTATGTGTGAAAAATAGGTTAATTAAGCAATCGCGTCAGGCCGAACAATGGAAAATAATAAATAAACGTACATGGACAAAACGTTGTCCTCCCAACACGTATGACAGTCATATGGTGACAATGCAAATGAAATGCTTCCAAACTTCTTAGCATGTAAAGGACATAACTCAGAAAGCCATGATGGATGTTGACGTCAGACAAATCTCTGCCCGGACCTGAAGAACACATTCTAGGACAATCCTATCCTCATCATGACAGCGGTGAGGTATTAACCTTTTGAATCAGTTACATCTATTGCCATGTACACTTCCTGTGAGACAAGAATAGTCAAATGATTTAGCCAAAGCTGGAGGCAAAATGTCTAACAGACTCCCCCGGTCTGTTAAATAAGTTTGAACTATTGAAACATTCTTGTGTGTCATGAGTTTATTATTTCCACAGGTTGGTTGCCATGCACTAATTCTGATGGTTATCACGGAATGGTTTACTTTGTATTGTAGAGACACCATGAGTTTTCCAGTTGTTTAGAATAAAAGGACAAAAGTAATTGTGTGTTTTCTCTCTCGCCACGTTGCGTAACAAACACAAATTAGGGGCGACAAATTAGCATGAACTTTAGTTGTCTTTGTTAAATATATAATACAATAAAACAAAATCCATTCACAAATTGATTGCACAACAGAAGTTCAGCACAGTTGCCATGGCATTTTTTTGTATCCTTACATAAAAAAGCTCCATATTTTGTGGGATATATAATTGTGTTTTAAAATATCTGTATGGGCTCGGTGCCACTGGAGAAAAGTTATGAAATCATACCTTGCTGGCTCACAAAAAACGAGACACAACTGACATGAAGCGTCTTTGTTTGGCCAGCATTTTCACCTCAATGATCTTAAACACACACAGATCAGCACACACATCAGGGCCGGCGGCATGGTGCAGAGAGACACAGCGTCAACACACACTAGTTCTCCTGCCGACATCGTCCTCCTGTGTTCCCCGGGTCATGTGACAGGTAAACGCCGCCGGGGGTCTGTCTGAGGCCCCAGACAGACAGCGGCCCCACCTTCACCTTCCCTTCGTTGGAGGAATGAGAGAAGCACAATAGCAGTGATAACAGAAGAACCACAGCCACCACCACCACCACCACCACCACCCTCCTCCAACCCCTGCAACCCTCACACACACAGTTTGAGTTTGTTTTGTTATATTTGTATGTTCAGGTCTTATACTGTGAGCAAACATGAAGAAGAGGAATGGTTTATTTTATGTATGTATGTGCATGATGTAAATATTAGTGTACATAAAATACACATGCTCACAAATTCTGTATTTACCTGCAAATTGTATGTATATGTATGTTGATTATCTATACACTTTGCATATAAATAGCATACTGTTTTGCTGCCTGTCAAGCAACAATCCCTGTGGTATATCTGAGGAGGTTTGCAAAGCAATTACAAGTGGAGGTATATTCTTTTCAATTCCAAGGAATGACAAGGTCAATACTTCAGTCAGTACAGTCTCTGTATTTAGTTTTGAAAAATAAAAATAACCTCTGCAAAAGCAAGGACAAAAAAAAGTATGAGTCAGTCCATTTTAGGACAAAAAAAGCTGCTGCTGAATGCGTTATGCTATATAATCCATAGAATTGCTTCATTTTGAGCCCTGGCTCTGCTATGCAACACTATTGGGGAATCATTGAACTTTTTAAAATTGTGGTTTTACATTTTGGTTTAGCATACTGTATATCTCAATAACAGTTTAGCGTAATAACAATAACAGTTACGCTGTCATGGTTGTGACTTTTTGAGTTTGTTTTGGTCTAGTTTTGGTATTTCTGTCTTTTGTGTTCCTTGTCTAGCACTTCTAGTTCTGTGTTTGCCATGTGTCATGTCTGCTCCCAGCTGTGTCTCATCTGTAATCGCCCCTGATGCCACCAGTCTCCAAGGGACTGGCATTGGAAATTAGCTCCGGCTATAAACACGTGTACAGTACATCGGTCACTGCTTCTACAACTATCAATGTTTCTTTGTACTTGTCCCTTACAAAAAATTTATGAATATTAAATATATCTAAGTCTTGTCAGTCCTTCTCAGTTCTCCTGTTATTTTTCTGTTGTGTTCTCTTCAGTGTCAGTTTTAGTTCAAAGAGCTGTTGTTTATCCATGTTATCTATACCCATTTATTTATTAAACACATTTGGGTTTAATCATCATCACCTGCCTGGCTGTCCTGCATTTGGGTTCTCACCACACCATCAATGTGACAGAATGAACCGACTATACTGAACCCAATGGACAGCCTTCTCCTTGTGAGCCCTGCTTTTCCTGAAAATAATAATAAAATAATATAATAATATATATATGTTCTCCTGTCCCCTGCAGGGTTCCTTACGGTAACCATATCTGTGTTCCCATAAACTACTTTTGTGATGGTGTCATGCGCAACCCTGGGGTGAGGGTTGCATCCTGTGTTCAGTGTGAAGAGTCTGAAGGTGTGCTTGCCCACCCTGACGACCTGGGGCCTGGTGGTCAGGAAGTCCAGAATCCAGGTGCACAGGCGGGTGTTCAATCCCAGCTCTACCAGCTTGCCAGCCAGTCTGGTGGGGACTATGGTGTTGAACGCTGAACTAAAGTCAATAAATATCATTTTCACATAGCCCCCTTCCATCTGTCAAGATGAGAGAGGGAGCTGATCATAACCACCGAGGTGAGGACCACCGGTCGGTAGTCGCCCAGGCATGCTGGAGAGGTGGTCTTGGGCAGAGGGACAATAGTGGACCACTAGAAGCAGGCTGGGACCACAGACTTAGCCAGGGAGAGGTTGAATATTGTGGTGAACACTGGAGCTAGCTGGTTAGCACAGGTCTTCAGTACTCGTCCAGATATGCCATTTGGACCCGCAGCTTTCCTGGTGTTCACCCTCATCAGAGCCCATTGTGCAAAGAGAGAGTGTACTCATCCCCAGCAATGAAACTCACTTCAGCTACGGTCCAGCTAGCAGTGTTGTTGCTAGCCTCGAACTGAGGATTGAATGAGTTCAGATCGTCCACTAGGGATGCGTCGGCACTCACAGTTGAGGGGGATCTGCCCCGGTTGTCTGTTATAGTCCGTAGCCTCTGCCATAGGCATTTGGTGTTGGGCTGCTCCATCTGCGAATCCACTCTGTCTCTGTACCTCCTCTTTGCATCCTTCCCTGGTCGCCGGAGTCTGTAGCACACCGCTTTGTATTTGTCCATGTGGCCGGATAAGAGGCTGGAGTTGTAGGCAGCAGTACGAACATTCAGTGTGTCGCGGATGGATCCATCAATGTATGATCATCTGGCAACTAAATATTAAACCCAACAACAATCTAGCAGTAGGTATGTCTGTTATTATACCACTGCGCTGGATGGAGTACAGCCACCCATGACTCTGGTCACGGAGGGGAGAGAACAGAGCCGTGACCTCCCTGATTGTGCCGTCAACTGTCCCAGCACAGAGGGAACCTCAGTGTTTACGAGCTACCACGTCGGACAGACCGGAGTCGGATCAGACCTCCAAACGTCATTCTCGGCCGAGGGGGAGGTGGAGGGGGGTAGCGGCAGCAGCAGGGGGGAGAAAGAAGAGAAGAAGGAGCAGAAGAAGAACCACCTGGGGTCTCATTGAAGTGAGACACCATTAGCTGCTGGCACGCTGTGGGGTCAGCGGAGCGCACCCCTCTGACAGCTCTCCTCTGGGCATGTCAGCCAGGAGGAATCCCAGAGCTGGAAAGGTGCATATTGTACATACTCTGCATGGTTGTATATGATATGTGTGTACATGTGTATATATAGGCTGGTGCGGTGATGCTTTGAGATGTCGGGCAGTGCACAGCGTTCACATGACATTGCCCAGTACAACGTGAACTTGGCTGTATTTCATTTAGCTTGATTGAAAAAAACAGCAACAACAAACAATTACAAAGGTTTCTACAGTATGTACTTTTGAAAGCGATCTCAACGGATTAAAAATTCAAGATTCAAGATTCAAGAAGTTTAATAGTCACATACACATACAGGATATGCAGTGAAATGAAAACGTGGTGATGCCCAGCCGAATGTGCAACAGAACAATATAAAGAAACAAATCAAATCAAATGTCCACACTATTTACAGTCAGCAAAAGGAGCAGATTTTTCTTTTTTTTTGAATGAGAAATAGAAGCAGATAGGCAAATAAACAACAAAAGGCATATAAAGAAGTAGGCATATCAACAACAAGGCAATATAATTTTTTTTTTATCAAGTTATATGCATGGGAGTGGGCAGTGGGGAGCCCTAGTGAGGTCAGAGTTCACAGTCCTGATGGCCTGCCGAAAGACACTCATCGTCTCTCTGTTCTAGCAGCGTGACTGCGGAGGCGCTTGCCTGACCGCAGCAGTTCCTTGTTCAAGTGGTGAGGATGACTCATGATCCTGCAGGCTCTGGTTCAACACCTTCTGGAGTACAGGTCCTGCAGGGTGGGGAGTGTAGTGCCAATAGTGCGCTAAGCTGAACGCATCATCCGCTGCAGAGCCCTCCTGTCCTGAGAGGAGCTGTTAGTGAACCAGGCAGTGATGCTTCCTGTCAGGATGATCCATGTAAAAAGTATCCAAGAACCTTTGACCTTTCAACACATGCAGTCAACACACTTATTATCTGCACACATACAAGTTCACTGTTGTTTGGCTCCCAAGCCCCTCGACGGCTCCTGAGGAAGATGCTTAACATAGCGTTCTCTTCCCTGGGGCTGGGGGAGATGACAAGGTCAGGAACCGGACCAGGCCCCAGGCGGATGGGTTATGCTGCTATACTGACGGCTGCTGCTGTGCCGTGTGTTGCTGTGCGGAGGGAGGGAGATATAGGATGGAAGGGTGGATGTCTCCGCCATTGGGGCTAAACAGGGAGCACACATTCATGCACTCACAGGAAAATGAAACCAAGTGCCAGCATGTTTACATTTAACGCAAAACCCCCAAGTATAGATTACGGGCACATTCACTCAAATTGCAAATGCTCTCGCTCTCGCTCTCACTCTCTCTCTCACGCACGCACGCACACACACACACACACGCACACACACGCACACACATGCACACACACACACACACACACACACACACACACACACACACACACACACGCACACACACACACACACACACACACACACACACACACACACACACACACTTATGTAAGAGACGTCCATGCGGAGAGACTGGCTGGCTTGAAACTCTGTTTGCTTCTCTGAAAGTACAAGATTGGTTTTACAGATTGCATTCATGGGGCCCGGTAGCTGGAGTTGTGTTCCCACTGATATCAAAGTGTCAGAATTGGGCCCTAGCTTAAAATGCATTGTGACATTCAAAACACAACTGCATGGTGAAAAGAGTCCGGTTGTGACCTAATGCCAAAAAGACAATTAATGTTCATAAGAAAAGCCAAGAAAAATTAATAGAAGTATAAACACTTATTAACATGCTAGAATATCTTAAAAGCTACAAAGACCATATTGTGTTACTTTTGTATTTGCAACAGAGCTTGAGCCACTGAACGATGTAAACAAAACAACGTACAGTATTTTGGTAAGAGCCTCCAACTCCTATCATGTGTTTGGAGTGAAACATTGTCTTTTGCAATTAGCACAGTCGGGAGGTATGAGTGCTGAATAGTAAGCGGGGAAATAGGAGGGGTGTGGTTTTCGGGACCAAGGTGAGACTTCAGCAATAAGTGTCAGGTGTAGGTGAATGACAAACCACCTGTCTTCCCTTTCTGAACTGCAGCGGAGCAGAGCAACAATGATGAAGATGCTGTGAAGACACTGATGAAGAATAACAGTACAGTATGTTATTGTTAAATCAAGTTGGAGGCCATTTTGGAAAATAAACTGTGTGTTTCAGTCTGCCAAGAACCCTGCCTGTCTCTCATCATCACACACGGTTTTACAATGTTATCCATGTTGTCCATTTGTGTAAATTGTGTATATTTCTGATTCAGATATTTTTTTGTATAACATTTATGTGTAAAGTATGCTTAGGCACACGTGAAATTTTAAAAGAAATCTGCATATAAACACAGTTTAATCAAATCCAATATGAGTCTGTTTACAGTAGTACAGATCAAAAAACATGTGAACATTTCCTCATGTATTCTAAATGATGCATGTTATCTCCATGATGTGGAATCACACGTCTGACACGAGATAAGTGGAGGAGATAAGCAGCTCCTCCGTACTTTGTACTCCTTGGAAATGAACCTGAGGTTGTTCTGTGGGATTGTTATGAGCAGCGTAGCGCTCAGCCATGCTGCCAATCATTATGTTATGGTATTTCGCTCGCTTTCTCTATGTTAAACGGATGGTTTCTTTCTGTGTGCCAAGAATACACGTGCCCCTAAACTCTAAATCACTTTTTGTGTAACATTTTAATATCAGGAGTAGCTTTGTATATCTTTAAAACTAAATATATAAAAATGTGTGCATACATCCAACAAAAGAAAAATATCATACAGTCTATTCATACCTCAATAATACAAAACAAGCAACAGTAGAAATAACAAAAGTCCAAAAGAATGTGTTGAAATAATCCCCCCCATTGAGCATGTGTGAGCAGACGAGACATGTTGTTAAACCATTTGCCGGTGCAGCGACGTGCACCTGTGCCGTCTACCCTGCTGACACTGGACTTTAATTCAAGTCTGCGTGTCGTTATTCTGTCAGTCAGAGTCCAGGAGACAGAAGAACCGACCCAGCGTGATGGCTCACACACTTCTGCTCCAAACACTTTGCTGCTCTACTCGTGGGAACTGAGAAGTACCTTTGTTTATGTGCTTGCCTCTAAATCACCCCCACGTGGGCAGAAAGAAACTGTATATAAACACACACACACACACACACACACACACACACACACACACACACATATATACATATATATATATATATATATATATATATTGTGGCAGCCGAGGGGGACGACCCAGAGGAATAATAGTAGAAGCACGATATCACCGGCTGCCCAGGAAGGAGGATATGCCCATATTAGGAGTTCCGGGCTGCTGTGGATACGACCCTTGCCTTGGATGACTACCCCCCCCCTGGATATCAACCCCTGCCTGTCTGAGAACCACGCACCTGCCTATGACCCTGGACACGGACAACGACGATTCTGGTGGATTACGGATTGGCTGAGATTGCGCACCTCCCCTCCCCCTTTCCCCACTAAAATCTCAGTAAAGCTTTGTTTTAAATCTCATTTCTCTGTGGTGGACATTGATATTCTTTCGTTCAATCCAGTGACGACACTAATTTCCCCTCAGTGTGTCACAATATATATATATATACTTGTATAGCAAAGGTACCCAGCCCATAATATGTAGTTATATAAACATAAGACTTAATCTAAAACACGACCCCCACCCACTCAATTAACAAGCCACTCACACACGATTTCACTTGCAGACAGTGTGAAGAAATGATGAAGATCCCAGGCTCAGAGAAAGGAACATCAAATAATCCCGAAGGCCTCCCCTTACTAATGAATCGATGCGCTGCGGGCAGAAGCACAGCGGTGGACAAGTCTTCAGTACATGACAACATCGGAAATATGATATGAATCTAAGGGAAGCCATGGCGGTTTCTGGCACATACTGCTGTACATACCGTCCTAGACGCATGGAAACGTCCTGTGCTGGCGCTGGCTGAGTTGTGTAATGTGTTTCAGCAGCATGACTTCGCCACTGCAATGCTTTAACCTCAATAGAACATTTTATGGAATTAATTTATTGTTCATTCATTGATAGAATTGGACTTTAAATGTAACTTTACTTAAAAAACGTATAATGAAAAATAACGCCTAATGAAATGTTAACCAAATGCACTTTTTAATTTCATGGTCGTTTATTTCCCACTGGAATCAATATACGAAGTGCATGCTGACCATTTCTCAGAACAAAGCCTCGTGAACTGTGAACAAATTGGCTGAGGCGTCATGCACAGTGAGTCAATGACCCCCAAATGCACAAAGGAACGTCTGTATGTTTGAGGACAATTGGCCAACATGGCCTGTTACAGAACTGTATGTGTAATGGCTCTGATACCCACCGGCTCAGAGATGAGCATACAGATGGACAGAGCAACAGACAGACCGATGACGACGGACTGTTACATAGTATATAATATTGTCCTGGAGTTGCGTGGTGTATGTAGCGCTGAAGTATTATTGCAGCAAAAGTCTGTAATTGGAAACCATTAATATTTAAATCGGCAAAGAGCTTTGATCTCACAGTATCTCTCATCAACAGTGTTAACTATTCAGACTTCAGCAATAATTTTTTGTAAATCTGAGGTATTGGAAAATTACCATGAGGGTTTAGGCAACATTACAGTTGGTGTTTTTTTTCCTTTTGTTTGACGCCACTGTTAGTGCATGAATTTGTGAATGTGAGGCAATGTAAAGCGCTTTGGATAAAAGTGCTATATAAATACAATGCAATGTAGACGACTGTACGTACAGAGAGACCAAAACGCTAGTCTTTGCATGTCGGCCGGCAAATAATATAGCCTGGGTGGTTGCTGCTGCCACCTCCAGCCCAGGGACGCATGGATAGGGTGAGGGCTGAGGGGTGAGGTGGCTTTGGGAAAATGAAAGAGGAAACCACAGGCAACATTGCTGTTACAGTTAGGTCACATGTCTGCTTCTATTGCAGGGGGAAGGGGGGGGGATATGTAACATCACCGAGTGCGTGTTTGCAAACAGCAATGGCAGCAATTCAACACAAAGAGCCTCTGTGAGACGACGCGCTGACCAGGCCGCGGACATGTCTTATCTTAGTGGTTGTGACCAAGGCGCACCAAGGGCAGGCCAAGATCTCAAGGCACACCTGTATTCAAATCCGTGCAAAATAGCCTCTATAACAAGTGTTGTCACTCTTATTACTCTGTAAATGTGTTTTTTAATTTACTAATGCCAAATTTAATTTGACAAGCAACTATATTAATCATGAAATATTTAACTAAATGGATTGCATTTATATATCGCTTTTATCCAAAACTCTTTACAGTTGCCTCACATTCACCCATTCATACACCGAAGGCGGTGCCAACCATGCAAGGTAACAACCAACACGTCAGGAGCAGTTAGGGGTTTAGGTGGTGTCTTGCTCAGGGACACCTCCACACTTAGCTAGGCGGAGCCTGGGAATCGAACCAGAACCTTCCTGTTGACAGACAACCACTCTTACCTCCTGAGCTACTGTCTCCTGTAACTAAGTATTTCATTTCAAATAATAATGTATGGCTGTGCCAAAATCCCACAGCACACTGTTGAGGACCCACTGGCTTATATAACAAGGGAGAGAGAGAGAGAGAGAGAGGGAGGGAGGGAGGGAGGGAGAGGGAGAGAGAGAGAGAGAGAGAGATGGGCAAACAGCCAATGGCCTCGTTGCTGAGAGGGTAAGGTCATGCAACAGGAATTAGCGCCCTCGAAAGCTCCTCCATCCATCCATGATGGACGGGTCCTCCACAGAAGCTCAACCACACGGCATTCAGTCGCCAACAAACCCAGAGAGAGAAAGGACGCCTGAGGGACGGCTTCAGAGCGTCTCTGGGCTTGTCTGGCGGTGCACGGCTGTGAGGAGAAAAGCTCCGCAGGCAGGAGAGAAAAAAAAAAAGATCAAATAAAATCAGGAGGGGTTAGGCGGGCGCTCCGAGGTGCTGAATATAGCCACTGATGGAGGCCGTTGTTGTGTTGTTGTGAGCTTATGCTCGCAGGGTGGTCCCCCTGTCTTGTTTTGTTGTAAGCAGGCGGCGGGGGCTGAAATGACAGGTTCCTCTCGCTCTCTCTCTCTCTGTGGGAACAAAGGTGGAGGAGGCCCTGGTAGGAGTCCTGCTCCTCCTGTGTGGAGTGCCAGAGTTACTAAAGACATGAAGGCATGAAATTAACACACACAATAAAAAGGCCACATAACTTCAAACTCTTATGTAAGAGGCCATTGGCGTTACCCTCGTCACGCAACCCCAACCCCAAGCCCAGTGTGCTGCCTTTTTGATGCGCTGTGCCACTGAAACCAGATTGGAAGGCAGGAGGGGGTGAGGGGGGGTTTGTTTGACTTCGGCTCAGATGCCCCCACACACACACACACACACACACACACACACACAGACTTTCCTCTCTTTCATTTCAACAAAAGTGCTCCCCCCGCCCCTTGCGCTTTCAGACTGGAGAGTTCAGTACTGCGCGGCTTGGTTTCCTTTTTGCCGGTGGAGACAAAAATAGCAGGTTTCATCTTACAGAAATGTGTTTTTCTCTCTGTGAAACCCTCTTAGCGTGAGGATGGCTTTAACTCCAACAGTACAGTAGCCTCCCGCGCACACACACCCATAGTGGCTCCCGCATGCCAGCCAGCCCAGCCATGCCCAGGCTCCGGCTCTGGCTGGAAACCATTTTAGTGTGTGTGTGTGTGTGTGTGTATGTTGTGTGTGTGTGTGTGTGTGTGTGTGTGTGTGTGTGTGTGTGTTACATAACATCTAGACAGACAAGCCACCGAATATAGACTGTCTAGGACTTTGCAGATTCAAGAAGCGTCTCACGCACAGTCCGCCTCTTCAAAAGACTTTCTGTGTGTGTTTGTGTGTGTGTGTGTGTTTGTGTGTGTGTGTGTGTCTGTGTGTGTGAGTGTGATTATGAGAGGCTGTGTTTGCGCATGCTTTTGCATGTTTACCACAGAGCCCATATTAAATGCGTGAGTCATACTCCTAATAATTCCTTGAAGGGCTTTGCTGAGGCCTTGACGTGACATTGGGCTTCCCTCAGCTGACACCATGCAGCCTGTTCTCCATGTCAGGGGTCACGACACGGGGAGCGCTACTATCAAGCTGAACATACAAGCATCTGTGTGACAACTTCACGCTGTTTACCCTGCTTATCAACCTGCTTTGGAAAAACTATGTGTTTGTTATTAGAAGTGGAGTTCTTTGTTGGGCATGTTATGTGACCGCATACAGTCTTTCAGAGAAAATTATTATGTAAGCGTCTTTACATCAGACCAACTCCGTCACGGCTATATTCAGCAAAAGTATTCTATCCATCTGGGGGGAGTTCATGCAAGTGTTTATTAATATATATTTCATCAGTGAGCCGCCACGTATTCCAAAAATAAAAAAAAACATTCTTCAGACCGAAGCGGAATCAAACTCATTTTTCGACAGAAATTTGAGCCCGTATCCCATGGCGACCAAACTCATCACTGTGCAAGCTGGCAGACTTTGGGGGGTTGTGGACATAAATAGCAGCACGGAAAGTCTGCGTCAGTTAGCATGCTGGAAGAGAGAAGAAGTTGTCTGGGATCTGCAGCAACATGTCCCTTTGGTGCCAAACAATGCAGTATCCTGACATCGGCGCAGATCAAGGTCAAAGAAGTTGATGGTCCGTGTTGGTCATTCAGGTCGGATGACTCATGACTGTGTTGTGTTTACTAGTATCCTTTTTTTGGAGCAATGAATGCTTTGACTTGAATATATTGTGATAAACAATGGATGATGAGATTCAAATAGGGCCATTTATATTGAGATGCAGGAAATACCCTTGCGTTGCGTGGAATGTTTGTGTTACATAACATCTAGGCAGACAAGCCCTTTGAGACTGTGATATTATGAAGGTATTATGAGGTGAGCCAACACCGGAGATAACTGACTCTATATAAATATAAATACACACTGCTCTTAGAATCTGTTTTGCGAGGAGAACGTAGATAAAACCTTGGCAGACAACACAAAGACTTTGATATCAGACTTCCCTCAAACTGTTTATGGATTTTGTGTATTGATATTGTTTGAATGAGCCTGTGAAGGCTGTTGAGACTTTAATTGTGATAAATAGTATTTAGACAGCACTAATGTGCAAATTAACTGTGACCTTTGAGAGTAAATAGACCCTCGATAACTTGTTTTCCCGCTTCTGGAAATCCTTGGAACTTCTCCCTCTTTGGATACAAGACACAATTTCACAACATTGATTAAACAAATGAAAATAGAGGAAGGAAATATACTGAAAGCCTTTTCTCTTTGTGCTGTGACTCTAGATGATTTCAGCTGGATCATTCTGGCTCATTGACAAGACAAACATGCTCTCTCTCTCTGTGTCTGTCTCTCTCTTCCCTGGCTACCTGAGACAGGAAGTAACATCAGCGCACTTCCATGATGGTTTCCTCTCAGCTGTCAACACGCCGACCACCGTCTGAGAAGTTCCCTCTCTAACTCTCTCTCTCTCTCTCTGGCCCCTGGGAAACACAAGCTGCTATGCTAGATACAGGTATAGCGGTTGCTTAGCTTAGAGGTGAAACAGCTGTTTCCTAAATTAGCCTTGACCTGGGTCTTCATGTCTTCCAAGGTTCAACTAGGAACTAGGTCCCAAGGAAGCTGTCATAGTGTGCAAACTAAAGCCTTGCACTATAGCTGTAATCACTGCTTCTCTCTCTCTGTCTCTCTGTATCTCTCTCTCTCTCTCTCTCTCTCTCTCTCAGTACGTTGTGCTTATCAGCTAGTAAGTAAACGTGGCAAACACATTGAAAGAGGAGCAGTTCTGCCAAGGATATGAAAACAATCCAGATGCCAAAAGCTGGACAGTGCCTGGTATCTTAACAGAACTACGTTTTATTCTTCATCAAACTATATCTCCAGTCGCTAACACATTTCTCTGTAGTCCTCATGAGCAAAGGATATATGTTAGAATCTACTTTTTCTTTTGGCTCTGACATGATTTTGAAGGGCCAAAAGACAATGTGTCGAGCAAGAAAGGGTGTGTTATATGGCAGCCTATAGTATAGAGCCGTGCACCCTATACAGCTATCTAAACTGAAAAGTAGGGCAATATAAATGCAAACATTACAACGTCTGGCCCACCAGTTTGAGTTATGGCATGTGGCATTCTGTAGTCTGCAGGCCCACTGACCCACTTATGGTCTCAGGAGTCCTGTTGACTCGCAAACTAATCTCCAAATCAATCACGGTGTACTGCGTGCTTCTGGCTTATGGAGAGAGAGAGAGAGGAGAGAGAGCGAGAGAGTGAGACAGAGAGAGAGAGAGAGAGTACAATGGCAGGATTAGGGGCTATGGTTTCATAACCATGGCCCCTGCTCCATTTTGGAATTTAGGCCCTTATTCTGTGTCTGGGCCTTCGTCCTCACCTCTAGATTCATACTTTTATTATACAATATTTCCTACACAAAAGTTTGCATTGATGTGTGTATTTCAAATACAAGCTCAGAATGCCCGACACCCAAATGTTCCACTTGGACTGCCAACACGTTGATGTTTGACAAATAGAAATAGTGGATTGCAGAGATATTTCTATAACTATGATGTATGGCTGTTGTGAGAGGAAAGAATGTGAAAGTCTGTGTATAAGCGACGAGTCATGTCTGCTGGATTTTTCCATATGGGATCTTCAAAGCAGCCCTCACACACTCACACGCACACGCACACACACACACACACACACACACACACACACACACACACACACACACACACACACACACACACACACACACACACACACACACACAAAGGCAGGGTCTATTTATGGTTTCTTCACGACCAAGTTCTCAAATATCCTCATTGCTTGGAGAAACACAATGGCTTACCTACTAACTACAGCCAGTCTGCATTCTGGTTTGTCTTCATTCAAGGTGTTTTCTGAGCACAGGTAGGATGCCCTGGTTAAGACCATTCCGGTTAATTAACTCTGCTTGTTTACAAACAAACACAGTTATAAAATGGTGAACACAATTTGGCTTCCACACTAGACACAGGGGCGGTTCATATTCCCATTTTAATTATTTAACGGCGTTTGCGGACAGCAAACAGCAAACACATGCTCAGAAAAGATGACGCCATTCCCTTTTCTGAATAGAATTTAAAGGGTCGTTTTTCGTTGTGAACGCACTGACAATAATCCACATTAATGTGCCTATAAAGTCAGTCAATGAAAACAGCTGCCGAAAAACCAAACTGAAGAAAAAGGGTAAAAACAGCACTTCAGTCGTGGCCAAATAATGGCCGCATGTGTGAGTAATCCACAGTCTTAAGAGACAGTGGTGAAAGTACAATTTTCTCATCAACTTTACAGCTTTTTACTGTCAGCCCCACATAACCTTGGAGGCTTAATCAGAGCAGCGAGGAGGAGGCCTCTCACTCCACGCTGGCAAACAAGCGCTGCCTGACGTCCTTCACACCGTGCTGCCGGGCGATGTCTCCTCCGTGTCATGTGACCCTAGCAGGCCCTCCGATGGCTAGATCTGTGGATGGGCCTTTTAGTGTGTTAAGTCTGCGCCTGCCTCTCTCTCTCACTCACTCTTGTGGTGGTGGGGGAGGGGTAAATGTCAGAATGTCCTCCTTGTCTAAGAATCTGCCGGGACACTGCCCACCTTCTGAATGCGTTCACGGTGTAACAGAGAACCTCCTTGTTTACACACTCACACCGCTCGGACTGAATCACCCTCGTTGTCCCGATGGCCCGCGATCGATGCTTGTGTACGTACGCATGGACAGACAGATGGACCGGTCGGGTCGGGTTGCGTTGCGTGAGTGCCGATGACTCCCACGATGGCTCGCTCCTGCACGGATTCCTGCTGGATTATTATTATATGTCTGCCCCGACGAGTATGGTGAGCAGAGACAATAAACAGAGACAATAAATGGGTTGAATGACCGGGTGGCCAAGGACACTCAGGGCTTTATTATGGGAGCGTTTATTTCAGGGGAATGCCCTACAGATTGGCCAAAAGATGCTATGGTGGAATGTCATTGGGGCTTTTTTCATGAACTAATCATTTAGCATTTAGCTAACCTATATGCTAAGCTGTTGGCACAATATAGCATATGCTAGCGCTTTTGGAGAGGGCCGTCGATTTTATTTGGACTACAACATTTAAACCTTCTCACTGATGAATATTATATTATTATATTAACAATCAGAAGCCTTGTTTTGCCGATTTTTAACCAACACCTGCTGATTTCAGTCCCATATAATTTGTACTGCATAAATCACAGTGGATTAGTCCACCAAATAAGTCCTTTGGTTAGATTTCCAATTCAGCGGGGCGCAGGTTCGAGGCTGGTAGTGTTTGGGTGTAAGTTGGATTACATAGCCTGTGAACTACGGCGTACATGGCGCTGAACAAAGATTACATCATAGCATGCTACAGCAGAGCTTAACCTGCTTGGCACTGTGATGTCAAGCATCACAGTCCTCTCTACGTTTTTCCTGCTTGTATACGCCTACTTAAGTCTAAGTTGGAACTAAATGTACATTATATAAAACATAAAATAATATACAAATGTCAAATAAACAATCTTAGCATCAAAATGACACCCAGGAGTTCTAGCGACTTGCCCTTCATCGTTGTTTTATTCATGATGAAGGCCAGTATGCCAGATGACATTGACCCCGCCGTTTTGCACGTCGGTTTCTTGCAACAAGCCCAATACACTTGGTTTACAATGTAAGTACGTTTGCAGGCTTGTAGACGGCTCTGGGAGGCTGAGACTATCTTCATGGAGGAGATTGAGGAGGTTGGCAGAGCCTCTGGCCAGAGTTAGGTAGAGCAGCTCTGGTTGGTTTCAGGCAACCCCCCACAGAGCCATTTAAACATCAATGGCCAAACGGGTGTTCTGACACTGGCAATGTCGGGTCTTTTACCCCACCAGGGGAACAGGTGACATTTATTTTGTTTTTAAAAATAAATATATCATGGAATGCCGATATGCCGATTCATAGTCCCTGAACTGCGGCATGGTTCCTTCTGATGTCCTTCAATGGTTCCAACAAGCATTTTATTAAAAGTGTTGTGACCTTGCTTTGTCCTGCCTGTAGACTTCACAGCCTCCCTGGGATCCATGCACAGAGGGACAGCGACCCCCTGACTGCTTCAAGGCCAGGCTGTGTGTTTGGACAGCTGCAGAGGGCCTGCACTGAGACACACTCCGGGGTTACGGCAGATAAAATAAATGAATGACACGTTACCACCACAGTGTTGCGTAACCCTTCACCTGATCAATCGCAATCTTTGGGGGACGATTGAATTTAGCTGTTGTTGTTGTTGTTAATCTGTGTTGTTATTGGTTGTTCAATCCACTTAAAGTGCTATACTCTGCTTTTGGTCCACAGGCGCAGAAAGTAACAGTGCAAACACACACACACACACACACACACACACACACACACACACACACACACACACACACACACACACACACACAACACACACACACACAAACGGCCACACAGAGCTGGCTCAATGAGCTGTGAGTGTGTATTTACTTTGCTCAGCACTTTTCACACGAAGTGGTTCCAGTTTGTACCCAGAGAGCCACTTGAGAGCTGACCACAAGCAGCCAAGGGTGCAACCTGCTTCCCTTTCTATTGTTCCTGCTTTAGTCCAGACGCCGAGGAAGCTGGGTACAGCGGACACGCCACCACGCATGAAGGTGACGTCAAACCCACAACACACAAAGACAGCTTTACAAATGACTATTTAGACATTTAGCACAGTGTTTATCAAATAGGGGTCTGTGC